>JAJLUM010000048.1:0-22837 GCA_030564265.1 Blastobotrys attinorum
CAGCATCTACTATTTCCAATGTGAACCGAGCCCGATTTTCGATGGATCCTCCGTACTCATCGGTTCGCTTGTTAGTGTTCTCATGCAAGAATTGATCTGGCAAGTACCCGTTCGCACTGTGGATCTCGACACCATCAGCACCAGCAGCAATAGCGTTCTTCGCAGCGGTGACATAGTCCTGTACGTATTGCTTGATTTCGTCCCTGGTCAAAGCTCGTGGAGCCTTCCCAGCTTCAGAGTTTTGCACGTCACTGGCACTTACATAGTCGTTACCCTCAGATTCGATGAATTTTGGATCAGCAGCTCGACCCAAAGCCCACAATTGCATGTATACAAAGGACTTTTGGGCATGAATTTTATCAAACACCTTTTTCCAGGCGTCGATTTGTTGCTGGTTCCAAATACCTGGAATATTTGGATAACCACCGGCTCGCTCAGTGATGAAGGTAGCTTCAGTAATGATCAGAGTACCTTCACGCTGAGATCGCTGGCCATAATAGGTAGCAGCAGCTTCCCGCTGGACGTGTTTATCATCGGCTCGGAAACGAGTCAATGGGGCCATAGCAGCCCGATGTTTGAGCTCTAATCGGCCGGTCTGGATAGGCTTGAATAAGTCTCCGTATGATACTGTCATTTCTAGTGTGTGTCAATATATAATCTGTTTAATTCAATTGATAATGAATATATATATATATATAGAGAGAGAGAAGAGAGTAAACAAGAATAAAGGATAGAAAAAAAACTGAGTTCTAATCGATCTCTTTTATATTCCCATTCCTTTATTTATTCGAAGGAGATAATTACTCAGCTTCGGAACCGGCACGAACCGATGAGATCCCTTCTCTACCTCTTCGCCCCAATCACCGCTGTAAGTACCTCATCGGAGATTGCGCGATGATTACAAATAGCACCAAGACACCCAGCAAATTTTTTGCGTAAGTAATGGGACAATGGACGGGAATCAGAAGCCGTTTCGCGCGGCTTTTACTTAATTTGTTCAGAAAATTGGGCCATGATTTGTAACTTCCGATTTATAATTATACTGAAACTTCCAGCACGTCATGTTATTTGGGTAGTGTAATGTGTTTTTATCATGCTACTGCCTCTGAGTACTGCACCAGTGCTATCTGTAATCTTTGAAGGCTTTCACACACCATTTCGAACCGGATGAGCGGATGAACTCCTCGAGGTTCTCTTGGATCTAGCTTCTAGATTCTTCCTACATATAGCTGACAAACTTACTAGAGCAATTGTTGTTATGACGACGGGCATCCCAGCAGAACCTAGCCCTGAGCCGCACATTACTATTTCCTAATTCAGAAGTGAAAATACATCGCGGTAGTATATGTATTATTACGTATCGACGAAATGGAGTTTCCACTGCAGTCGACTCCTTTCAGACAGAATTGTTGAGTTGAGTTTCTGCAAGTTGTCGAGCTGTATCCTTAAAAAAAAAAAAAAAAAAAAGAAAAAAGAAAAAAAAAATAAAATTTAAAGTCATTGACTTGGTCCCTGGTTTGCAAGGAAGTTGTGCTGAGCCGCACTATTGCATGGGCCAAATCGCTTGTTTATTAGTATACAACATGTCAAGGCCACGACATTAATAAATAAGATATCTACAAACTTTGTAAAAAAACTTCCATAAAAATTCCTGAAGGCTCTCTCACACCGGAACCACCCCTCCAGTGACAATGCCTTATACATATGCGCATCACAGACTCTTATAAAACAGCTGCAAATAGTAATCCTTGGTATCAGGATCATAATGCGTCCAGAACCGACCCTTCGCATTGTCAATCTCTTTTGATTCAATCTTAAATGCACACGTCTCATATGGTTCAGCCGCCACAAGCAGATACTGGTAGCCAGGATCGGGCTGCTCAACTTTTTGCTCGTAAGCAGACATGAAACGATACTTAGGGGTTACCCCAGTACCAATCTCCGGATATTTCACCTGGAACAAAAGCCCAACCTGTTTCGTGAGCTGGTCTCTTATTTTAGTGATTTTGTAGCCGGGCCTGCCAATTTTGACAGTCTTTTTTACTTTGATATTTGTTGATGTCACTGCTGGGCCGGGGGTCGCTGATTCACTGGTACCATATTTGCCTTTGCCTGTTTTTGCTCGTCTTGCCAGATTCATCTGATGCCGCTTACCCTGAGTGTGCGATAGATAGGAACCTTCACTAGCATGTGCTGTTTGGCATAGTCGACATTCAAAGCCTCCACCCAGTACTTTGGCAATGTACGGATCTTTGTCGATATTGATCGTTTCTAGGGCGAGCTGCTTTAGACGTTCTTTTCTTTGTCTCTCAGCCTCACTTTTAGTGGCCATTCCACCACCCCCAAACTTGGATCCTGCTCTATTCTGGTAATCCATGATGTACTTCTCTTCTAAGGGCCTAGAGGTATCTAGTTTGGTTGGTGATAAATTTCGGAGTAGCAGCTTTTTAATTCCCAATTATCTCTGGGAACCGCGCCCGCGAGTTGGTTCAGGCTACTAGTACTACTACCCGCACGTAAATAATCCGACATCAACAATAATCGTGTATATATAAATATATAGTTATATACTGGAAAAGCTTTTGATAAACCCAAGGGGGAAAAGAGAAAAAGAAACAAGGCATTGCGGACCATTCCTCTGGCACACAAAGGATGCACAAATGTCGGCGAGAAAAAAACAAACCAGGAAGCCTCTACCTGGTATGAGTAATCAACCTCTCGACAAACCTCGTGAAGAATGCAGCTATACAAGCATATACCCAAGCCTCGACGCGTCGAGGCCCTTGTATATTTATAAAGACAATGGATCTAGTGTCAACGGTGCCATTAGCCCCAGTAAAAAAGAAACCAATGTATCTACGAAGAAAAGAAGCTTCCGACATATCGAACCGTTTACCATGCCCGAAGCATTTGTGGACCGAGTCATGTCCTCCGTAGGATACCTGGAAAGCGACGAGTTTGAAATGCCAGTAACTTATATCCGCACTCAAGAACAGCAACACTACATCAAGCCCGAGACCGAGAATGATAGCAGTACCACTGCAATCAGCTCTCGCAATTCGTCATTCCAAGTAGAGTACGATATGGATGAGCAAGACGAGCAATTCTTGAACATGCTGAACAAAAAACGAGCAGATAGTGAGTCCACACAACCAATATCGAAAGAAATATTCGAGATCACGATGACTCTGTTAGAAACAGAATGGTATCTATTAGAACGTATAATGCCCCCTAAAAAGAAAGCCGCAGTGACAGATGAGATCGCCGAGGTTGAGGACCAACGCTGTACCGTGTGCGACGAAGCAGAATGCGATAACAGCAATGCAATTGTGTTCTGTGATAACTGCGACATTGCAGTTCACCAAGAGTGCTACGGAGTGCCATTTATTCCCGAGGGCCAGTGGCTCTGTTCACAGTGTACAATATCAAGGCGCAGAAAAGCCGCATGTGTGTTTTGCCCAAATAAGATTGGTGCTCTGAAACCGACCGATACTCAGCACTGGGCCCATGTAGTTTGTGCGTTGTGGATCCCCGAAGTTGTCATTCGGAATACTATTTATATGGAACCGATCACGGGACTTAACCGGATCCCCAGTGGACGGTGGAAACTTAATTGCTATATATGCAAATACCCCACGGGAGCCTGTATTCAGTGCTGCAACAAGCATTGTTTCCAGGCCTATCACCCGACATGTGCGCGGAAGGCAGGGCTTTATATGAAGCTCACAATGGGGCCACTGATGGCTCTGCAGGACCCGTTGACCATGGTGACCTATTGTGACAAGCACACCCCTGCAGAATATGCTGCCACCGTAGATGTGCCGCAAATGGTGGCTACTGCGCAGAATTACTACGTGCAAAACAAAGACGAGCATCACGAGGGAATATTGCAAAATTCCACTTGGAGGGATAATAATCTCAATGCTTCGTCGCAAACCGTCAGGGCCACCAAGTTTGTACGTAAACGGTCCAAGGGAGCTAAAGTATGGCGAACTGCCCAGGGTATCCCGGTGATCCCCAATGTCATCATATCACGGATTGTGGACAAGATGATCCGGTTTCACATCATGAGATGCCGCGAATATGTGAGTCAAATCAGTCGTTATTGGGCGCTGAAGCGACAGAACAGGCGAGGAGCAGCGTTATCTAAGCGACTTCAAATGGCTCTCGACGATGCTGCAGCCGCAGCCGCCGCATCGGATGATAGTGCCTCAGCCGCAGCCGCCGCACCGTCTGCTAGTGATGCTGATAATGTTAATGGCTCTGACGCATCAATGGGAGAACAACCACCCTTAGAAGAAGGATTATTCAGAATAGTCAGCCAGTGGAAGACTCTTGTCGACCAGGTGTCCCAACGCGAAGAGCTCAAGCTCCAGCTGGCTGAGACTAACGACGATATCACAAATAGGACCTATTTCCCGACCAACAAGATCATTGAGCCCATATGGCAGAAAGTTTTAGCACTCGAGTACAAGTCCGATAGTACGAGATATTTGTCCACCGCGAAAGCCGCTGATTTGGCACCTTTTGCCGGCGACAGCGATCCACCGGCGACGCTGGACGAGATTCGGCAGAGGGTTGACGACTTTGACTATACCAATGTTGAAGCATTCATAAATGACATTGATTTTCTATGTACGTGCTGTGCTAGGTGGCATATACAAGGGTCTGAGGAGGCTAAGGGGTGTAGTAGGATACAGCGGGCCATTGCCCCCATGTATGAAAAAGCGCGATTCCATCAGGCAGCATTGGACGAGGGAGGGTCGTCATCATCATCATCTTCTAAGCCTTACTTTGGAGAAATAGCGAATGTGTCGTTCACCGAACGACAGCGAGAGAAGCAATCAGATGCGCAATCGCAACGGGCCTCACCGCAGGCACCAAATGGTAGAAAGAGACGTCTACGCAAGAGATGACCTGTCATGAATTATTTATAGTGTATAATATCGTATATCATCACAACGGTTAAAATTCCATCCCCGAGATTCTATCACAATACCATCCCCGAGACTCTATCAAATATCATCATCCCCAAAACTCTATCAAAACAGCATATACTACCATAGCCCAGCCCTCATACATCGACTACTTTATTCTACTCAGGCGTTCACAGTCGTCGTCCGTAAGCTCATAGGCTGGTCTGTACATTGAGCTACCGTCGGCATCCCTCTCCTCTAGGAGCAGTGTTGGGTTCTTTCTGGTGTTGGTAGTGCCGCCAAGAGACGTATATCCTTGGTCATACAAAGAGCAGTATGGGATCTTGAGATGTCGCAGGAACTTTGTTTTTTAGAATGTTAGTACGGTAAAGTTTACAGATCAATTGCCAATTCACTTACGTCCCAAATTTCAACAAAATGCCACTCGAGCACTGGATGAACTCTGATAAAGTCCGGCCAACCATGATCTGTTCGTTCATAATATGTTAGGGTGTCGCCATATGGATCAGTACGCCGGATGCCTACCAAGATCACCTTGATTTGTGAGTTTTTGTCGAGATATGTTTGAAAAGCATCCTTGAGTGGTGGAGGAAGACGGACAATCTCCAAACCGTAGCTTTCGCGGCATTGATCTACGAACTCGTCAACCTCGGTGAATGCATTATCGAAGTGGACGTATACCGACGGCATGTTGACGAGTTTTTCTAGGTAGTTTCTATGGCGATTCAGTGTAGCTAGGAATATTACAAGCATTACTAGGCAGTCTTTGCCTCCGTTGAAAGACAACGAAATCTCCTCGATGCTGTTGGGTTAGCTAAAAGAAAGAAAAGAGGTTGAAAGATATTCAGGAAAAAATGACAACATACTCATGTTTCTGAAATGCATCCTCTATGATCGATATACTCAAACGGGTCTGTTTTTTGGCTGCTTCTCGAGTGTCTCCCCCAGAGGAGCTTAGGAACTGATCAACCAAATCAGCGCAGTCTTTGCAGGACCGCTCGAGCTTGGATTCCTGTGTCATTTGTGATATTAGAGAGGCGTTCTGTATGCTCAGCTTCTAGTGCTGTTTTGGAGGGGTTTGCGTAGTACTCCAGTCTCTGCTCTTTAGTACTCTAAGCTGTGCTATTTAGTACTACAGTAATGGGCGGTGGAAAACTAGAATTGAGAAAAGATTGGAAAAGTGTGGAACGGCACAAGGTCTCCGAAGCCGATTCAGACCGACTGGAATACCGAGCCGGTTCGTCTCTGTGATCTGGTAGTGGAAAATGCCAGATGCCAGTTATTTCCATTAGTTATGTTTAGTGGCCGTTTTGTCTGCTCTTTCAGTTCGTGAAACATGCTTTCAGTTATTGTGTGAATATGTACATTAATTAGTTAATTATCGGGAATATCATTTATATCATTCTGTGTCCCAGAGCATAGAACATTATTTCGCGAAGCACCGAAATCCGTAGTGCCTGGATAAGGTTGGCCCATATAACAGCTATGCTCCAAATGCAAGCTTCAAATTTTCCTTACTGAATTGCTGGAGAAGCTCCATCCGATACTGATTCAGCTTATACATCCGCTGCGAGTCCTCTTTATTCCATATAGAACCCTCATACTGCATCTTGAGAAAGTCGGAATTGACAAGTCCTAGAGCAGACACAGTCTCTTCATTTCCTGGCACTGCGTTAACATTCATCTCCGATACAAGCGTGTCTATTGCGTAGAAGTCGCGATAGTACTTCCATTTCAGCTGAATCATCATGTTATAGGCGTTCACGCTACAGGCCGCTGTGTAGAACCCCAAACTGGCACGTTTTGATAACTCAAACGCTGAATTAGCAGCTGTGGGAGACTCGAAAGAGTCCATTAAAAGCTTTAACACGAGCTCCAAGTACAATGGTAAAGCTGGGCTGGTTATAGGCGGCGATTCGGGGTCTGCCACTTCAGTTGTTTTCACGGAGTCCAGTTCTAAAGCCCTACCAACAATTTTCTCAAGGTAGTAGCCCAAAACCTGCTGATCTGTCTCTAATTGTGTAATATGATCCAAGACCGGTTGGATTGCTTGCCTAGTCTCTTGCAAATGCTTAAACTCTTCCGTTGAGCTCCCTCCTCGTAATAGAGAGGCCGACAAGGGGACTTTCCCTACGTCTTCAGCGATAAGGTCCATATCACTGCCTTCTCCATATGTAGACTGCTGGAATAGTGTCTGAGTGGGAGGGATTTGGTTCGAAGGCCGTTTTTGTTCCAGCAGTGAGTCCATGAGCGAGGTGAAGACCATTCGCTCTTTGTGGGTACCGGCTGCATTGCCCTCTGCCATAGTTCTATGCACATGGAATCGTTTCACATCGGATTTTTTGAGGCTTGTTTGATCATCTGGATATTTGGACTTTTTTTCGTCTTTTTTAACTGTGTCTACCAGGTGATCTGGATCTGTTCCGTTAAGACTGGTAGTGGCCCCGTTCCTTTGGCCACTTTTATTTGTATAAGACGAGTTTAAAAACTCATCTAGAACGAAAGGTCGTTCGTTTGTGCTATACAGTCTCTTTAACAGCTGTATATTGAGTGGTTTGCATCTCACCACCATTTTACGATTCCGAGATCTAATCAGGCTTCCTTCGGAAAAAAAAAAAAAAAAAAAATTGGAATATTATATACTCGATATCGGGATATTGGTCGGGACAAGAGCTTACTCACCCACTCACCCAAACACACCACCCACACTAATCACCAAAAAGGATGACTAGCATTGTCCATTCATACCAATGGGATGGACCAGATCGCCAATATTTTGTCTCTCTAAGCCCTGATAAAGACGAGCTCTGTCTGTACGAATCTCAATTCACGGTAAGTTTCGTCATTTTCCCTATCACTATATTCCCCCACCATACTAACTCAATTTAGGGCAAATCATACACTACTTCAAGATTAAATTCCACAGGAAGCTTCGATACAGTATTATCATACTCGTATTCTCCGAGTCATGAAGGCTTGGTATGTGCGGGCCAGTCAAATGGTACCGTCCATGTCTGCAACCTGAAAAAACCAGACACACCAACTGCCAAACTACGTCCGAGGCAATCGAGACCTTGCAACTCTGTATCGTTCAATTCTCAGGGGCTAATAGCCGCAGGGTTTGACAAAGTGAGGAATGATAGTAGCGTGATGGTGTGGAATATTGAGAATTATTCCTCTAATACTTCCTCGGGGGACGATCTATCTAAAGGTCCTTACGAAACGTTCCTGCCCAGTGAGATGGTCTCATCAGTCCAATTTTTGAATGAACAACCGAATAGCTTATTATGCGGTGGAAACAAGTTTCTAAGGGAGTTCGATCTAAGATCTCCTGCACCAGCTTTCCAGTGTGCTGCGAAATGCTCTCAGGGCATTGTAGTAAATCCATACAACGATATTTATTTTGCAACCTACTCCGAGGATGGAGCCTTTTCTATGTGGGACCGACGATTGCTGAAGCAGCATCAGAGCAATGGTGCTAATAATACTGCAGCTACCTCTAATACTAGTACTAATAATACCAATAGTGAGCCAGCACTATATATGAGTAAACTCTTCGGTGATAACCCTAGAAAGAGCTCGTTTGGATGCTTCAGATGGTCCCTGTCCAATAGTCACGAATTTGCCATTGTTAATGACGGCGATTTGATGAGAAGATGGCAGGTCGGAGTTGTTCCAACTCTGGCAGATCAGGTCATTCCTACGCGTCCAAGTAAGCTTGTTCAAGGACCCGAGCCTGAGTCACGGCATTCTTATATATCAAGGAATGATACGTTGTTTGTCTCGTGCGTGCTGGACTCGCGAACTGATTTTGACAAAGTGGTTGCGTTTGATTATACTTCTGATGCGGCTTCTCCCTATTCGGTGAACTTTATGTGCATAAGACAGTCGGGCCAAGTGTTTCGCATGAAATGTGTTGAAAGCCCTGATGCTGTGGTGTTTGATCCAAGTAATGACGTAGCAGTAGTGGACCCTGAACGTATTACTATAGTGCAGTCTTCGAAGAAGCATAAAGTCAGACCGGATAGTCGGAAAAACTCTACAGCCACTACAGGGAGGAAGGAGTCTGAATCGCAGGAAAGTACCACTGGTACCAAAAGACGGGACAGCGAACAAGATGCAGGTGCAAAGAAAGGAAAAATGGATAAAGAAGCAGATAGGCGTGGAAAGGACGGAGAAGGAGATGGTGGTGAAGGCGATGACGACGACGATGATGATGATGACGATGACGAAGCTAATGATGATGATGATGGAGCCTCAGAGTCTGGATCAGAATCTGAGAATCCATATTTTGTAAACCCCACATTCGAGGGAATGCTGGATTTTAGATCAGTGCTCCGAGGAGACATATCATGTATCATGCGTAAACGTGCAGAGAACGGATACTCTCTAGACTGTGAGAAGAACATTGATCTGCTACACAATGAGCATGGCGATGGGTACCTCAAATACACCTGGCAGTGGCTACTGTGCGCTAGGAATGCTGAACAAAAGAAATCTATGCTCTCAGACACTTTAGATCTCGGGTACGAAGGTGTGCTGGGGATCTGGGAAGGTATCTCTGGACTCCAAGGTCAAAATAGACATCGCATCAAAAGACCAATTACCGAGAACGACTTTGAAAACACAGTGACAACAGCTATTTCCAAGCCTACCAAAAACGTGTTTGTGTCCCCACAAGTCGCTGGTGGATCCAAACATGCTCGTAGAAGATTATGTCTGCGAGTCGCGGGTTGGAACTTTGATCTCGCAGGACTGAAAGACGAAATGGATAAACTAATCAAGCAGGGGCGATACGAACAAGCTGCTGGGTGGGCCGTTTTCCATGGAGACGTGGGTAGGGCAGTGGATTGCCTGGCTAGCTCTAAGAAAGAACGGTTGCGACTCATGTCTACGGCAGTAGCTGGCTATTTGGCTTATAAAGACAGCAACTTGAACAGCCCCTGGCGTGATCAGTGCCGCAAACTAGCTCTTGAGCTGGACGATCCTTATTTAAGAGCAGTTTTTGCGTACATATCTGATGGATCTTGGCAGGATGTGCTCGATGAAGGGTCTCTGCCCCTAGTCGAACGATTGGGGATTGCATTGAGGTTCTTGCCTGATGATGAGCTGACAACGTACCTCAAAAGGGTCGCTGATAGAGCAGTGGCCAACGGCGATTTAGAAGGTATTATGCTCACCGGTATAACGCCCCGGGTGGTTCCTCTATTGCAGTCCTATGTTGATAAGACTAGCGACGTGCAAACCGCGTCACTGATTGTATCATTTGGTGCCACGAGGTTCTTCAAGGACAGGAAAGTGGATGCGTGGATTGAAGAGTACCGCAAGCTGCTCAATAGCTGGCGAATGTTTGGTCCACGGGCCAAGTTTGACGTCGGTCGTAAACACCTTGCTGTAAACTATGCCGGTGAGAATATGACTGCTCCTGTGCCAAGGCAGATATATATTCGATGTAGTCACTGCAAGAAGACGATAGGCGGACCATCGAAGAATAGCCAGCACCAGCACCTACACCAGAACCAGAATCAACGTCAACCCACAAAGCCCTCGGCCGGTGGTGGTGGTGGTGCTGGTGGCAGCTCTACTAATACTGCTAGTAATAATAAGAGCTCCAACCCGAGCATTACCAGGTGTCCGTCTTGCAACAATCCACTGCCGAGATGTGTTATCTGCTTGCTGCCGCTAGGCTCTTATGTGCCGAATAACAAGAGCAGTAATGGAAGCGGTGCTGCTGGGGCGTTGAATAGGCAGTTCGAGTTGTGGCCTACCTATTGTCTGTCCTGTAACCATGGTCTGCATGCTGGCCATGCTAAGCAGTGGTTCAGTAAGCATAATGTGTGTCCAGTGCCGGACTGCAGCTGCTTATGTAACAGCAGGTGATGGCGCCAGAACATATGTTAGCACCGGCAATTATCGCAAATCCTGTAGTATCTTTCAATTATAACTTTATTCAGCATCTTTTATTCTATATGTGCACCCTCTCTTGATGTGGGAAGGATTTTAGATCACATGACCGGAGGTCATGTGATGTTGAAACAGCCGCACCTATCCAATTTCCTATTTTTTTTCTCGCCGATCCCCCAAACTTGTACGCGAGCCTCAACTTCTTCTCCTTTTTCCTTCTTTTCCTATACACACACACATACAACACCACAAACGTGACACAAGTCTAAACCTCCTACCATGACGTCCATGTTCTCCAAGATTAAGAATATCGGAGAGCATGACTTCTCGGCAGCTCTCAATGAGAACCTGTTCAAAGTGGATGACGTAAGTGTCTCTTCTACCACCTTGCAAAAGTGTGCTAACCTACTCTAGCTCGCCCGGTACGGATTATCCGGAGCAGTCACTACTTTGGCCTTCGACCCAGTACAAAGTCTTCTAGCAATCGGCACAGACTCAGGCAAAATCCATGTTTTGGGCCAACAGAATGTCGAAGTAGTGTTCGGCCCAAACGGCCGCAGCTCAATCAACCACCTGCGAATCGTCAAATCCGTCTACCTAGTAGCAATAGATGCCCGGGACAGGGTAACCGTAATCAATATGGACACCAAGGAAACCACGTCCGAGTACCAATGCACCTCTCACGTCACAGCAGTAGAGACTGACCCGTCTCTAGACTGGCTCTTTATGGGGCTAGACAATGGCCAGATTATGGTCTACGACGTTGATAGGGGTGGAATCACCCCATTCCGAATTGGAAACTTGCAAAAGAGTGTATTTACTAAATTGCGCATGTCGCCAGTCCAGAACCTGTCATTGCATCCGCGAGATCCGTCTTTGCTTCTAGTGTGCTATACAGATATCGCAGTAGTTTTCTCGATCATGAAAAGTGAGATTGTCCTTTCCCTGAGATACGAGGTTCCAGCCAACGCTCCGGGGGGAGAGGTCGATCCATTGGCCATGCAGCAGTTTCGACATCCGCAACTGGTATGCGCAGTTTGGCACCCCAATGGCCACCACATTCTGACGGCTCACGTCGATGGTTCTCTGGTGTTTTGGGATGCCACAGAAGGCAAGCTCTTGCAAGCACGGACCTTGATAAATACCAATGTGAATATCCCGAGAAGGGGCCCAAATGGCATGGAAGGTGGGACACGATCCCCAATCACCAGAGTAGAGTGGATCTGTACTGCCAATCCTGAGGAAACCTCTATTCTAGTCTCTGGTGGAGATTCTTTCCAAGGAGCCTCGAAGGGGCTCACAATGCTGGACTTTGGCCCCACTCCCGAATATGCCATTACATCGTATGCCAACATGGGGCAACACTATGCCAACCCAAGGAGACACAAGGTGTTCCCCATTCCTGATGATGCGCAAATCGCCAAGTTTTATGTAGTTGCTCGCGAGAACCCATTTTACTGTGGCAACTTCAACCCACGATACGTCATGGCGTTGCTGGAATCCGGTGAGATGATGACCATTAGCTACCCAGATGGTAATACTGTCACAGACCCGACCCTGCTGCCTCCATCTCTGGGGTGGATTACCCCACATATCACCACTATAGCAGTATCACTGGTACCGCGGAACCAGTGGGTCGGTATGATGACCACCGTCAAGGGGTCGGACGGCATGTTCAAAGGTGGAGCTCCAGCCAGACGGCATTTGCGAGCCTTTCAGGACCGGACTGCGTTGTGCACAGGCCACCGAGATGGTAATGTCAAGTTGTGGGACGCATCCCATGGCGAAATTGAAGATGCCAATGTCATTGAAGTCAGCATGGCCAATGCCCTGAGAAAGTACTCTGACATTGCTGTAGACAAGATATCATTTGCCGGGCCGGTGGCTGAACTCTCCGTGGCATGCCAGAATGGCCAAGTAGTCTTGTTCAACTTTGGCAAAAACAAACAGCGGGGCATCTCCGGAGCTATGGGCAAGATGAATCTCTCTGAGGACGGCAATCTCCAGGTGCTTGAGGACATCACGTCTCGAGCTCCAACGGGCCTCAAAGAAGGGTTCCTGCCCCAGACTCTAGTTACTGCCAACGCTGGTAGATGTACTGCGTTATGCAATTCTAATGTTGGATTCGTAGGCATTGGGTACGAAAATGGAGAGATTCTCGTGATTGACAAACGGGGCCCAGCATTGATCTTTAGATCGACACTACAGCAGTTGAGTGCCAACAGCTCATCTCTACTGAAAAGACGTTCACGATCCGGTGCTGGGGGAGCTGGTGCTGGTGCGGGCAGAGAGTGGGCCAGTGTCATTGAGTTTGGCATCTATGCATTGGAAGACGAAGGGTATTCTAGTATTGTCATGTCTGTAGGATCCAGCTCAGGGAACGTTCACACTCTGCGACTTGTACCGACCCCACAGGGGGGCTACCAAGTCGAGACCGTGGGCCATTTGGCAGTTTCCGACAACCCCATAATTTCGTTAGCCCCAATCAACGCTGGGGCCGGAGTAAGTGCGGCTGCGGACTTGGACACCATGTCTCGTCTGTCTCAGGGCATTAATATACCTGGGGCCATGATCGCAGTATCGCGAACTGAGGCTAGAGTTTTCAAACAGCCCCATAGCAAGGTCAGCCACAAGAAGTTTAACAACAGCTTTGCATGCATGAGTGCCGACATTGCGTATCTACGAGAGGGCGATTCTCTAGCACTGGTGTGCTTGACTGAGGACTCTGGATTCAAGGTGCTCGGGGTTCCCAGCCTGCGGGAGATCTCCACCCAGCGATTGCCGTACAGTGTGAATCCACATTTCGGCAAAGACAGCATTGTGACCCGCAATGGAGACATTGTGGTTCGGCCAGCCTTGTGCAGCGGTGGACTGGTTCGCATCTGGGGTCGGGGTGTCAAGCAAGAGGATATTCCTGAGGATGCTCTGTACGATGTGATGAAGACGGGGCCCCAGCGGCCTACTATTAGTACTATTCAATGGGTGAAAGGGCGGCAATACACGAGTGTTGAAGATTTGGACGCGTTGATAGGCGGGCCACGACGACCCAAATCTAAGCAACAGATTGAGGCCGACCGAGCTAGGGCAGACCAGGAGAGGCTGATTCAAAGGTCTGGCACGGGTTCGTCGAGCAATTCGTTCCGGGCCATGAATGAGGCTGGAGAGGAGAGAGGAGGTCGATTGGGAGGTGTTCAGAGTGCGTTGGACAATCTGGAACAGTCTAGTGCCGACTATATGAACAGCTTGAATGGGTTTATAAAGGATGCTAAATCGAGTGCGTTCAAGTCTACGTTCAAGGCTAAGTTTTTTGGGTAGCCTGTATGTACATACAATATTATGTCTGTCGTCTAGGATAGTGATCAGTTTTTTTTTTTTTTTTCTGTGAGTTCTGTGTGCCGTGAATCAGTTCGTCTGTGAGTTCCAAGTGTCTAGGTTCGGTTTGCCAATGTCTCATGTATCTAGACTCAGGTTCCCGGTAGCCTTCTCTAGATCGTCTTCGTCATGGTCTTCCGATTGGGGGTTCTCACCTGGGTGTAGCTCGTCGTGTGGGTTTAGCTTGTCGTGTGGATTTAGCTTGTCGTGTGGGTTTAGCTTGTCACCAACACTCGAGTCCGACTCGTACTCAGACTCAGACTCAGACTCAGAAGGAGGATAGATAATGCCATAGTTGCCATCGGCCTTCGCAGCCGCTTTCTGTGCGGCTTCCTCCTCCAAAACCTTGAACCACTCCTCCTGGGCCTCCCGGACGGATTCTGCATCTGTACACTGCTGATACCGCTCGAAAAGCTCCTCGTTTATTTCTAGAAATGCATGGCCCCACGAGAAGTGCGACATGACCTGTTCGGCCCAGTCGAGATGGCCCGTGATGGCAAAGCAGGCTGCCAGAGCCTCGACGCAGTTCAGTTTCCACGGTTTCCCATAGTTCACTGGGTTTGCAGCTACAAGGTACGGTACTGGAATTGTTAGCGTATTGTTATTCCTCGGGATAGTCACATACAGAGTCGCTCGTGTCGCCCACCAATCTTGTTGAAGGGGATCTCTTCGATTCGAGCCCAGGAGCACTCGACTACAGCCGCACCGTTTTCTTCTACGATTTGTGCGTCATTTGGGCATACAGGCTCTTTTCCGTTCGGTCTGATAGATATGTTAGCTTGTGCCAAACTAAATAGAAAAGTGAAAATATAAGTAGAAGCCAAACTTACGATACCACAATGCCTTGGAACTTTTGGCCGATCCGCAAGGACCTGATCAGCCCCAGTCTGCTGAGCTTCTTACCACTACATCGTTTAGGATCACAGTGATCAAAGTCCTGATTGTTCTGTTAATACCTATCTGCCTTTTAAAAAAAAGCTGAACTCATCAGAAATACCTACCCACATGGCCATTTTGACTGGAAAGTCCGACTTGGGCGCTGCTTTGAACTTGGCTTCCTGTCGTCCCCTGCCGTGTCCGTGACCACCTCCACCTCTTTTGCCAGATCTCCTTTCTTCGCCTTTGCTTGGTTTTCCCATATTTGTTCTATTTCGCTTTATAGGTTTTAAAACAGAACTAATTTTTTTTTTCTGGTCCTTCGAGCGGCGCACTACCACTAGTAGCGGCCCCAATACTAGAAACCACCACTCGGAGGTTGGGAGTTTCCCCATACACTTCCTACTAATCTCTTGTTTCAAGTAGATCAAGCACTAATCAGTAGATCAACCCATTATAGACCAACCAACCAGCCGATAGAGCTCAAGAGATAGAGGGAGCTAATGGGATAATGGTATATCGTTTAATGAATCCACTGCTGAACGCAGTGTTCAACCATGCATCCCCCTCCAACAAGCACAAGGAATTGGTGCAGTCTCTGGCAAATTATTCGACCGGCTACACAATCCTAGTGCCAGAAACTTCAATATTAGAATGGTCTGTGGACAAAGACACATCCCTCCCATTCAGGGATCTGTGCCTACAGGATGATTTCATTGCCTCGCATATTATCCAGGTGCCTACCGGATCCAAATCGCACCAAAGAGCCCGGTACTTTGGCACAGTGAATGGCAAAACAATCGTTATCAACGAGGGGAACATCCTCACACATAGAGGTTTCAAATTAACAGTTCAGACTAGCATAGTTGGGGAATACGTCTTCAATCCGGGTACTCCTGGGTTTCCTCCCAGTGCCCAGTTTGTGGTATATGTGATAAGAGATCCTCTGGTGGGGCAGCCCATGCCCAGTAAGGAGATATCTGCTACGATATCTTCTCGGTACGAGATGGCAGGGCTTTCGCCACAGACTAGAAATCATAAGAAGCGAAACAGCAATAGAAACAACAACAGCACTAGTGGTAACACCGACGACGACTGGAAAGAGGACCTAAACCTGGAACGGATCATGGCCGGATACCCAACCTTGAGAAGACAAATCTGGAACCCCCTGAGACTGGTTCTAGAGAACTTCTCCCATGAAACCGCCAAGTCTGAAGATGATATCGTCAACATGCTGGACAACGCGGTGGATGTGGCTATCCAGATATTCCAGTCCGGAGATGGCGCAGCCATCACCGAAATGACTACAGAGTACGGATTCACTGGCGAGGACGTCACCGATCTGCTTCACGAGTACATCGAGCGCAATGTATATTACAAAGTATGGAATAAGCTGCTGGATATCCGGCGAGAGAAGGATCTGGAGACCCAGGAGGCTATTGACCGGATCCGCAACATCGACTTGTCCCAGATAGGTCTACCGGATGTTTCGTCATGTGCACAACTGGCACAGCTGGACATGCTGGTGGCCCAAGCAGTATCTAAGTTCAACACTCTGCCATCCTGTTCGGGTGCTGAGGCTAAAATCGCTACATTTCTGTCTGTACTAAGAATTTTAGGTGGGAAAAGAGACGATGGCCGGCCCTCAACCAGTGGCGGTGAGCCGCATGCGGCTCCCCAGGTGAGTGCCGACTATCTGGTAAGCCTACTTCTGCTAGTTGTGTGTCGGTCACGTGTTGAGAACGTAGGCACCGAGCTGTACTACGTAAAGACTTTTACATATAGAGACGTGGAGTATGGTCAGCTTGGCTATGCTCTGCTGACGTTCGAGGGGGTCCTATACCACATCGTCAACGAGACCGAGAACCTTCAGCAAGTGTCTCAGAATAACCAGGACCTTTGGGATGTAATTCAGCAGAAGAGCAAAAGTGTCAACGAGTATCTGAAATCGATCGAGAGCTCTGCACCAGAAAGTGACCGCAGCTCGTGGCAGCTGATTCTGAAGAGTAAAAACAACAGCGGCGAGTCATGCCTCATGCAAGCCGTCCAAACTCAGAACCTCGAGGCGGTACAGACCCTTCTGTCGTACGATATCATCGATCTGGACTACCTGTTGTCAGACCGCACTGTCAATGGCACCACTTTGCTCAAAGCGGCCATGGAGTCGGAACAACCTGATCTGATCCACACAATATTCGATGCGATTGGACCAGCCTCGGACAATCAAAAGCGTGAGTACTTTGCTCTGAAAGACAATTTCCAGCGCACCATAGGACACTATTTATTCCACGCACCACAATTGATAGAGAGAATTGGTCACCTTATAAATTGGACCACTCGAGACCACAACGGTCAAACCCCGTTGTTTGGGTTGTGTCGGTGTTACGACCACCCAAACTATGAGAAACTGGTGGAATCTGCATTCAAAGCATGGCATGAGAGCACCGCTGGGGCCCGAAAGAACCGGCTGCCAATCCTAGATCATGTTGACGACAAGGGGAACACCTTGCTGCATATTGTAAAGACTCACGATGCCATGTTGAAAGTGCTGGATTACAAACCAGATATCAACTGGCCCAATTTCAAGGGCATGACGCCGATGATGATCTACTCTCGGTACTCACGGCATGATGCGATCAAAACACTGAGCAAGCATCCTTTGCTGGATCTGGATAGGCATGAGGTACGTGGGCTGACAGCCTTGGAGGTCGCCAAAGATGCGCAGACTATGAGAATACTAGATGGTATGTTTCCTGAGTTTATGGGGGCCCTAGAAAAAAAAAGCCATATATAGTTCCCCAAGAAAAAGAACCAACATGCTAACAGATGACCACTGGTACAGAAATTTATTTATTGAAACGACCAAAAATTAAAAACAGAGTTACCGCTATCCCCCGCACCCTGTTCCTCGACAAAGTGCTGTATTTTACGATCGAATCGCTGGACATAGACACGGGGAAGATCACAGTGGTGCGGCGTACTTTTGATGACTTTGTGTTCCTGCAAAAATGGCTAACTTATGAGAATCCTTATTCGTGGATTCCTGCTCTAAAGACCCCTAGAGACCCCTTCGCAGTTCCTCTAAAGCCCTCACGACAGGTGATTCACGAGGTGCAGACACGGTTGAACGCACTTTTAAGAACCCTTCTATCACATCCAACTTTCACCTCGCACGAGCTTTTATGGGAGTTTCTTCTGATCCAAGATTTTTCCAAAGAGCAGAGCAAGGATAGATGCCGCCGCAAACTTGAAAGTGAAAAGGAAATGCAGTACGACGATGTGACGGTGTACAAATCTGGAGATTTGGACTTGGTAAAGACCTTTTTCCAACATGCCCTGAGGGAGACATCGCGAATTAGCGAGGCTTTGTCTAAGCTAACAGTAGCAGCGATCCAGCTGAAATCGAAAGCCTACGACTATGCTGAAGCACACAAAATTCTGGCTAATAAGCTCGACCAAGACTCGTTTTTGCACGAGTGGTATGCGAATTCCATGGTGCCTTACTATGAATTTGCACATGCTATGCAAGGGAAGAGTCTAATGACATTTGGATACAACTTGGGGCATATCGCCAACACGGCCAGCTCTGTGGTGACGGCTTTGTCGCAGCCATTGTCTCTTGTTAATCAGTTAGAATCTCAGGAAGGCACCATCCAGAAAGTGCAGAACTCTCTAGAAAAGTTGAACAGCAAAAGTGGATGGCCCATGGGCATGTTTGAAGAGAAAAGGGAACGAGATGTTAAAGATGCACAAGATCGAATATACATCGGTCAGAATGACATCCAGAAGCTTAGCAGCGACATTAAATATGCACATATTACATCTGCCTCAGAGCTGGGTGGGTTCTATATTGTGCAGGAAACTGAGCTCAGGCATACTATTCGGGAGTATGCTGAAGCTATGCTAAGGGACTCGCAAGAACGGCTTATGCGGCTCACAAACCTACGCGATTCTTTTAGGGATTATACTGTAAATAGAACTTGAGGGGAGAGAAAAAAAAACCCCTTTAAATATGCCCTTGCGGGTGATATGAATTTTAGACTATTCCAAATCAAAAATGTGTGTGCCTCAGAAAAGTGTAATGTGATGTTAGTTTCTCCGCAGTGACATCGGGAAATAACTTTCTGTAAAGAGCATTCTCCCTCGGCGAAATCTCGAAAGATTTCACGAATTCCCGGGAGAAAATTACGTAGTCATTATTTCCATGATGTCTGATATCAGAATTGCAGAATTAACAGTGGATCGTCATTGGCAGATAATCTTGATTCGGAGTTTAGTCGGGGTTTTTTGTTGTTGTTCTTGATTTCTGTCGAAGAGGGATCATAAATAAATTATCATTATTATCACTTGTGTACGTTAGTCACACGTTGAATCTCATATTAGGAACTGTTTTGATTCTGGCCATTGCCACCGCTGCTTGAATCGCCAGACCCGTTCGATCCACTGGACCCACTGGATCCATCGGATCCTCCAGAGGCACCACCAGCGCCCATAGAACGGGCAATGTTCTGAATTGCCGGGTTGTTCATTAAATCGCCAAAGTTTGGCATCTGGCCGTTTTGCATATTTCCCATCATGTCCTGCACACCTGGGTTGTTCATCATGCTAGAGAAATTTGGGTTTGACATAATGTTCTGAGCCATTTGACGGAATTGAGGATTTTGCATGATGGAGCTGAAATCAGGCATTCCGCCACCACCTCCACCAAGTAGAGAGCTGAGGTCTGGCATTCCACCACCTCCAGCACCTCCTCCTAAAAGAGAGCTGAGATCTGGCATCCCACCAGCACCGGCACCAGGACCAGATCCAGATCCAGTAGCACCGCTCTCATTGTTAGATTCAGCAGTCTCAACAGAACGCTCGTCTCCACCGAGATCAGCTTCCACTCGTTTTTTGGCAGCCTCATAACCTCGCTTCATGCCATCAGACGGATTATCTCCTTCGGCTTCAAGGCCCTTTTGATAAGCCTCTAGCGCACCCTGAGCATCTCCAAGACTATACAAGGCTAGACCTAGGCGAGAATATGCCTTGGAGTAGGTTGGATCAATCTCAATGGCCTTTCTGGCATCTGATGCAGCGTTTTCACCTTCTCGCAAAGAGCTATATGCGGCAGATCGGTTGGAATAGTAAATAGCGTTGTGGCCATCGACACCGATAGCCTCGGTGTAGCAATCTACAGCCTCCTTGAACTTCTTTTGGGCCATTTGCCGGTTTCCTTCAACCTTATGTTCTTCAGCTTGTTTCTTTTGCTCGTCAGTTAATTCTTTCTTGGAGCTAGTAGACGCAGAGGCCGATGAGGAAGACTTATCTTCAGCAGGATTAGAGCTAGAAGAAGAAGAAGAAACATTTAGCTTATTGAACTTTTCATACATGGTTAACAGAGTTTCATCGCCAAACACTTTCTTCTTGTCGGCATAGTCGACTCCAAATACGTCGGTCAGGCAGTCTACTGCCACTTCAACAGATTCTTTGTCGTCCGATGAGACAGTCCCATCTTTAATGCAGGTATTTAGGAAATCGACAATTCCCAGTGCGATGTCTTTTTTCTGTTGATTCACCATTGTTATTATAGTATTAATTATGGAAAGTGAAAGGGTGAGGAAGAGAATAGTTCAACTAGGAATTTTTCTTAAAAGTACGTGGCGTGCGGTTTTTTTTTTGTCTGGAACCTTCTTCTAAGTGAGAAAGCTACTACAGAGATGCGTGCTGAGATATCCGCACAGGAATTCTGCGTCAACGATATGAACCCCCAAGCATTTGGCTTTATATAGCACTGTGATAACAAAACTGAAAACCCCAAGTCGCATGATTTTGGCGGAAACCATCACATTTTCAACTGAATCTAATTGATAGATGTACCTCGGTACTTGGTGATGATAGATGAATTAATAATCAGTGGATCCCACAAATCCTGGGGAATCGAACTCCCCGCTTCCAACAGTCGGAAAACCGATCATTCGGAAAGCTCCAAAACTGCACATTTCCATATATATATATAGGCTCATATCTTTCTCTATAAAGAACAGAAACGACACCAATTGTGAGCCAAAGTTCATACTGGAAAATATATAGAAGAATGACCCTCACAGATACCGAAAAGGTAGCAAAATGCGTGGAAGACTTGGTTCCCACTCTTGCAGACTACTGGGGATCCCAATTCATTCCATCAGTGAAGGTCGAGTATGCTGATATTAACCCCACTATTCCAACCACTGTGCTTCGGCTGCGAACTGACGAGAGCATGAAGAATAACCTTGGTGGAATGCATGGGGGCAGTATTACTACGTTTTTTGACGAGTCTACTGGTGTGGCCCTGTTTGCGGTGCCTAAAATCTGGGAGCCGGCTGGTCGACCAATCTCTGAGGTCCGGAAAGCAGGATGGAACATGTTCGGGACCAGTAGGTCCCTTAGTTTGACATTTTTGAGACCTGTGCAAATAGGCAAGGAAGTGCTACTCACTTGCAAGGTGCAAGCTTTGTCGCGGCGGTATGGATATATAACGTTAGAGCTGACGGATGCTGAGACTGGCAAGAAGCTGGCTGTAGGATCGCATGATATAGCGATGGCTGCAGAGCCACTGCGGACCAAAGCCACAGACGAGCTCAAGTCGAGACAGCAGTCTGGTGGTAAGGCTAAGCTGTAGGTTGATCTGGCATAGGTTTACTGTGTGTGTATATGCTAGTGTTATTATACAATTAGATGGTGCTATAAATAAGAATAAAAGTATATATGCAGAATGGATAGGCATGTTGTTCATTGGCCAATGCTGTCCACATAGTAGGTCGATTAATACGCTATATCGACATAGTTGTGGAAGTAGTTCTGCTTCAACACATGCTCATAGTAGGTCTCGATCAACGCATCAAACTCATCCTGCGAGTGCTCAGGGAAAATCGCCACCAAGAGATCCAAAGTCTCAGTGGCCATCCTCCCGTTACTGCTGGCCCTGGACCATTTCCTGTAGTTGTTGTTGAACTTCTGGGACTGATGTAGATGCAGCTTTGCCGTTCCACTTCCAGCCACAGTATCAGCAGTACCACTTACGAGTCCCTCACGCACAGAGGTCGCTAGGTTTATCAGTGCCTGCAGACTAGTATGGCCGCATGCGGAGTCCCCTTGGCTACGGCACATTCGCACCAGGTGGAAAAGACGATTTTCCAGGAGTTTGATGGTCTCTTTAGATATCCGGGTGATCCCCTCACGGCCGTTCTTGTCTATGACGAACGCAGCGAGGAGACGAGCCAATGCAGTGATGATTTGGTCGCAATCGTTGTGTTTGATCGCGTTGTCCAGGGATTGGGCCCAGTCGATGCAGTAGTTGTCGAGGTTTCGGCTGTATTCTTCTATTTGTTCCAGACCGTTTGTAAATTCGTCTAGTTCGTGGTCGGATAGAGGCATTGTATAGTGAGGTGATACAGGTATCAGGGTGTATCGAAGAAGTAGGAAGTACTGATAGAGGCAATGGATAGAGAGAAGTAAGGCGATAGACAGTTAGTAGAAATTTTGAGAGACAATTAGTCAATAAAAAAAAGAGAGAGAATAAAGATTATTGGAAGCAGAGGGGGGGTATATCAAGCGTTATATATATACATGTTAACTATTACATGTTTCAGTGCTATTAACCGGCATTGCTTTTTCTCGCGTGAATTTGTTTCTATCAGTTTTTCATTAAATGCTCATATAAGCATGGAAGAATCAGGAGAAGGTCTGAGTCTTGCCACCACAGGCAGATCTGTTACTAAACTACG
>JAJLUM010000048.1:22937-96658 GCA_030564265.1 Blastobotrys attinorum
AAAAAAAAAAAAAAAAAAAAAAAAAAAAAAATAAAAATAAAAAATATTATTATCGTTCAGACATGTTCGGCTTCTCTGCCTCCTTTGCCGACCCTATTACGTCATAGATCTACCGGCTGTAACGTCCTAAACCCGGGATGCGGCTCAACTCGTACTAGACGGAAATAACGCCTCAAACATACTATTAAACGAACATTCGAGATAATATTACGATGCGATGAAAATTTTTTTTGCATCCCCATGCTTTTTGTTTTATGGTTATTTTTATGACTAACCTCTGTGAAGCGGTAATTGGTACTTGCACTAGTTGCATTTGTGCGCTCTTTTTTCGAATGGCCTCTCAGGTCGTCCCGATTTTTCGCCTCTCATTTGGGTGTCCTATCTGGATCATACAAATAGTCATCGAGTGGCGTGTTTAATGTCTTAGATAGAAAAAAAAATACAATAGCAGAAAAAAATTTAGCTATCATCATTCCTGCAAGCGGAATATTATGAATCGTGAATCGCCTCTTGGCGACCAGCCTTGCATGAGTATGCGTGGATATATCGCGCATATCAGTATTTTTAGAAAACATAAGCTGTACAGAACAATGCAACGGATATTTTAAGGCACTGCAGCGTGGAATTTGGCATACTGAACAATGGGTTTGAGAAATATTGCGATGATGAATTAGGAATACTGCAGTGATGGAAGCTTACGAACGCATCTTGGAAATCAAGCATTCGACAAATCAGGTCTCAGATTCCGATGATGGTCGGTCAACACTATGCACAACTTGGTCAGCTGAGAGAGACATTCTCGGCTAAGAGAGATTGGCGCAGAATAAGTTTACTACATAACAAACGCCTAATTACAGTGCCTGTAAGATTCATCATTGCCACTCCGTCATAGACGAACACTACAAAGCACATACACTACCTAGGCCAGAATTGCTACCTTAATTACCAAATTACCATCCTTATCCTCAGGCTTCCCGGCCAATTCAAAGGCATCGGGAACATTATCCAGGCCCTTAACACGATGCGTAATAATCTTATCCAGCGCTGGAATCAACCCCTTAGACATCAGACTAATCCCAACTGGATAGGCATTGGCATATCGGAAGACACCCAACAAGTCGACCTCTCTCAGAGCCGCAGCTCCAATATGAAGAGTCTGCACTGGGGTCCCCATTCCGACAAACATTAGCTTACCACCAGGCGCAGTAGCGAATATACCAGCCTGGACGCATGACTCTACACCAGTGCACTCAAAAGTAAAGTCGAATTGGCCCACTGGACTTTCTTCACCGGAGTTCTTGAGGCTATTCAACGCATCTGACAATTCCCTAGCGTTCTCAAGTTTTTCCTCAACTACATCAGTTCTTTTCTTCATAGGCACTAGGAACCCATGTGTGGCAAACCCGTTTGCTAAAGCAAAATCAATTCGATTCTGCGCAATATCTGCAATTACAACTGTAGTAGCCCCATTGATTTTGGCCATGGCAGCGGCGAAAAGCCCTACAGCTCCAGCTCCCAAGATTAGAACCGATGAGCCCGGTGTAGTCTGAGCTCGATTTGCCGCATGGACTGCTACCGCTAATGGCTCTGCCAAAGCTGCATGTTCCAGACTTAAATTATCGGGGATCTTATGGCACCATTCGCTGGGGCAATTGATTCGCTCCTGCAGAGTTCCTTGGAAATGCGGGAATATTTTGGCACTAGATCGGAACTTCATCTCTTTACAAAGATTATACCGACCCTTTTTACAGATTGAACATGAACCGCAGGGGACTCCCACTTCAAGAGCCACTCGGTCACCAACTTTTAGATCTGATACGTTGGCTCCAACTGCTGTTACGATGCCGGCCGATTCGTGTCCGAGAGACAATGGCTCCCTAACTTTGAAGTCACCATTGGCCCCATTATGGTAGTAATGCATGTCAGACCCGCACAAGGTTGTTGATTTAACTTCTACCTGTACTTCACTGTTGGAAGGGTCTTCGATTTGGCGGGTTTCGATTTGCAAATCGTGTTTTTTGTGGAGTACACTGGCTTTGATTGCAGTCATGGTTGTAGAGTTTTTAGAATACTATATCGCCTTTAAAGTTCAAGTGCTCGATGAATTAGTTATACAGCTTATGCAATACCTACAAAATGCCCTCTTGGTATAAACTTTCTTAACTAATTATGTTGTAAATGTTATTACGGTAAAGAAAAAAAAACTGTCAGAACTGAAATTTATTTTCTGCAATATAGGACACGGATTTATATTCCGAGTGTATAGTGGAAAAAAAGTGGGGTACCAATTGAGGGGTGGCTAGTTGTGAATGTGTGGGGGTCAAGCGAGCAATAGGCAATACCTCTATTTATATAACCGGCAATCGGTTATAGTAGAATCCTTTTCTCTTTTCAACTCCTTGATTTTTTTTTACTTGTAAAAACTTACCAAAACCCATATCATGAGTGCAAGTTTATTTAATCTGGATGGAAAGATCGCCCTTGTAACTGGCGGTACACGAGGAATTGGCGCAGGCATGGCTATCGCACTAGCTGAAGCTGGGGCTGATGTGGTACTAATCCAGCGGGACGAATCAAACCAAACCACCAAGCAGAGCATCGAAAAACTGGGCAGAAAAGCCACTATAGTCACCGCTGATCTATCAGATAAACAAAGCGTCAAGCAGGTCGTTTCAAAAGTGCTGGAAGCCGTCCCTCAAATTGATATTCTAATCAATTGTGCAGGCATCCAACGCAGAAACCCGTCGCATGAGTTCACAGATGAAGACTGGGACGAAGTGATCCAGGTCAACCTGTCTACTTCGTGGACTCTTTGTCGAGATGTGGGGGCTCATATGCTCTCTCGGGACCCTGACTCGAATGGAATTCGGGGCAAAATCATCAATATTGGCTCTTTGCTCACTTTCCAAGGCGGCATCACGGTGCCAGCATATGCCGCAGCAAAGGGTGGAATTGGCACACTGACCAAGGCCCTGTCGAACGAATGGGTCTCTAAGGGGATCAATGTCAATGGAATTGCCCCTGGATATATTGCTACCGACATGAATGAGGCTTTGATTGCTAACCCTACGCGAAGTCGACAGATCATGGAACGGATTCCGGCAGGCAGATGGGGCAGCCCAGACGATTTTAAGGGACCAGTTGTGTTTCTAGCATCCAAGTCGTCGAATTATGTAAGTGGTGAGATGGTGGTGGTTGATGGTGGCTGGATGGGGCGTTAATCTTGTAGCAGAACCTTCTTTAATTGACTATGTAAACTCCCATTATACATCTGTGTGTGTTTTTTGACCCGTTCTCGTACTTTGATTCTCCCTAATATTATGAAGTCTGTCATTGTTCCTGTATTCTTGTCCGTAATCTTATATTCGTCTATAGCTTTGGCACTATCTGACTGGGTTCATCCCATAGTAATAGAAGGTCGACACTTTGTAGACAGTGTGACGCGGAGACCAGTAAGCGCTTGAAAAACCCCCCTTAAGCACTCAATAGCCCTAGGCGGTGCTTGAAATTCTGGAACAGCACTAACAATTGATAAAATGAAAATGAACCAACAACTAGTTTCTTATAAAAGGTGTAGATTATCAGCCAGGGGGACCCTCTGGGTACATGGGCCGATCAGACCCGTTATCAGATCCTGATTCATGTGCACGAGACGTTTTTCTTTTCCAATTGCTCGGGGTAAATGTATGATGATCCCGCATTGTATATTTAGATATATACCGCGTTGACTACCATACCAATTACAATGGCTAACTGGAAGCAAAGACAATTCGAGTCTACAATGTGAATCCGGAACTTGACCATAACCAGTGCATGACAATGCTTGCAGCCTCGGGAATATACCTGATTCTAGACACAAATTCCCCCCGTCCAGGCGAGTCGTTGAACCGCCACGAACCATGGACAACTTATACAGAGGAGTATCTCAACCACGCATTCAAGGTTATAGAGGCCTTTGCCTACTACAATAATACCCTTGGGTTCTTCGCTGGGAACGAGGTTATCAACGACGATCGGTCGGCTTATAACTCTCCAAGATACCTTAAGGCAGTAGTGAGAGACGTTAAAATGTATATCCACGAAAACTGCCCCAGAAAAATACCAATAGGGTATTCTGCTGCAGACGATTTGAGATACAGGATATCATTGGCCAGGTATCTAGAGTGTGGAGACAAGTTTTCCTCTGTAGACTTTTATGGAGTCAACTCATACCAATGGTGCGGCGCCCAGTCCTTTGATTCGAGCGGATATAACATATTAGTATCTGATTATGCGGATGTCTCTTTTCCAATGCTTCTCTCTGAATACGGTTGTAACTTAGTTACTCCGCGGCTATTCCAGGAAGTCGACCCACTCTACTCTTCAAAGATGACGCCTGTTTTCAGCGGAGGCTTGGTGTATGAGTTTTCTCAAGAGTCTAACAACTACGGGCTCGTGGAATACGATAAAAAGGGCAATGCATATCTACTGGATGATTTCGAGACTTTCAAAGCCAAGCTAGATGCCGTCAATCAAGCTGTTGATAGCAGTGAGCCACTACCACCAGCACCACCCGAAAGACCAGTCCCCTGTCTACCGGAGTACCAAAACCTGTATACCCCACAGCATTTACCCAGCTCGTTTGGTACATCTATGATTGCCAATGGAGTGCTCTTGCAGGCATCTCGTGGCCATTATATACCAATTGGTCAGAACACCACTACTACATACCGCATCTTTGATACCAAAGACAGAGAAATCGTCGAAAAGCAGCTTGTATTCAGCAACTTGTATGCTGTTTTGCATTCTGAAGATAATACTCCGAGTACTCCTTCCGCTAGGAATAAGAATATTGCCTCCAAATCAATCAAAAGCTTTACTGCACCACCGTTCCCGCTACCGTCGACAGGGTCGACACGAGAGCCACAGCTGTATAACCTTGGTAATAGTGCTTCTCACACTGCTCGAACAACCTGGGCTAGCGCTATTTTACTGATTCCACTGATGTGGTTCCTGTGGGTCACTCTTTTTTAACCGAAAAAAAAAAAAAAAAAACAAACAAACAATTATCATCTTTGTCTGTTGGTTCTAAATTATATAAATAAATACAACTATAGCTAATAACAGCCACATATATCACCATGCATACTCAATCGTCACATCTGGAACCGTCACCGTCCGCGGTGTCGCAGCAGACACAAGAAGCGTCACCGGAAATTGGGTCACCACCAAACCTATATGCTCTAATATAGAAGTCTTAGAATCGTAATCCTGATGCTGCCTGGGCAACAGGCAGTAGTCTGGCAATGCTAACGTAAGCTTTTTCAAATGCATTTTGGAGAGATTGGTCAGAATCGTATGCAGGTCCGAGAGATCGATCCTTCCGTCCTTGGCAGGGCCTTGGTAATGCTCGTTTGGAGTGTAGAACCGAACAGCCTGGAACTGTCGACGACTAGCAGCTGCTGGTAACAATGCCATAGCTGGATACAATTCTTGCGATTTTGGAGACTTCAGTGTCCGGCGGCCCACTAGACCCAAAGTCAAGTCGTCCAGCTGCTCAGTGAACTCAAACGCCAGGGAGACTTCACTACTGGATTTCAGGTTATCCAGAACAAGCTCCCGAACGTTGGAGAAGTAGTTTTTGAGCCTTGAAGGACTACATCGAATTTTGCATCCCGATAAGATTAATTTACAGGCAGTGGAAGATGACGAATTAGGGCCAGAAGGTATCGAGTCATCATCTATCTGGGTGTTTGATAAATGTAAGGTGTCGAGACAGCCAAATGCCCACAGTATATCTGGGTTTAGGACCAGGCGCCAGCCAAACTCTGGCACAAGCTGCACACTGGCTGGAGTCCTTACATTGATCTCTTGTACAACTTTGGAATGCTTTAAAGAAGCCGGGAATCTAAACCCCGGTGCGATTTCGTCGAGATAGAGATTCTCCAAATTGCACATCATAGCCAAGAGATCCAAAATTAGATCAGGACAGGGCCGTTTTAATCGAGAATCTGCACCTAGAGATGACAGTGAGTAGCCGGCATGGCCCAACAGCACTGTAGCTGAGGTATCATCTACTGGGTGGACATAGCAGAAAGTTTTGATATACGAGGCTGTCGGAGTTTTGCTTTTCTGGAGACATTTGAGTAATTTGATTGCCTGACGTTTGGTGAATACCACCACCGTCTCATAGAGCACTTGCTGAGATAGTATCGACTGTAGCCGTCTGCATGTTAGGGCTACTGAAAATATGTCTTTGACCACGTCTCTGTTATTGCGGCCTCCGATTAGATGCTTGAGTATTTTCTCTATCAGCTCTACAGGCAGCAGACCTAAGCTAGACTGACAGCCGGTCCTCGAGCAGGCACTATTACTACTACCACCGCGAGGATCTCGCTTACTATGAACCCACCTACGACCTTTCCATAAGGGAAACATTGTCCATATTATTGGAGAGAAGAAATCCAGAAAAAAAAAAGCCGTTGGGAAATGGCACGGCGAAAGGTGCGGCGGAAGCTCCCGCATCTCTTTACTGCTTGGTAGACCTAATTCCCAATAAGAGATTTCTCTCATAATCCCAAAAGCCTTCTACCACACCAACCAACGACAACCAATAAAGGGCATTATTAGACATAACAAGGCAGGATGCCCCTGATAGATCCACAGATTAAGGAGCTCATGGTTCCGAATGCATGCTACACACCAGAGTCCATCAGGGCGTTTCTGCGCTACTCGCGGAAGAGATCAGACGATAATATCCACAATGCATTGCCACGGACCGGATCCTGTTCAGAGTACATCTCTACGGTCCTGTTTCCAGAATGGCTGTCGAGAGATTCTATATTAACATACTGTTCAGATGTAGCTGATATGAAAAAGCAGCCCAGAAAGACTCCAATTGAGCCGGAACACGGGCCGCTCGATCATGAGGATACAGGTGGTGTCCAGGCTCCAGATCCTCGCTTTGATCCATATGGTGCTCGAGACTATAACAAGAAGCCTGCCGAGGCTGAGGAGTCAATAAAAACATGGGTTGCCACTGAGAGAAACATTGAGTCAATTATTAGACAAACATCGGCGGATCATTTGGCAAGAAAATGCGGCAGTTATTCGACTAGTTCGCAGACCTATTTGTCTGCTTACGAAGAGTCTTACAAAGCTGAGCACTAATGGTACTACGTATTCAGACGGGAAAGGAAATTCGCCAATGTTCGATAACCCCAAAAAATCAATTTATCTATCCTAGGAGAATGTTTTAAACCACAGAATTTGTAAATATTATAAATTAAAAATCATCAAATCGTAACATATTTTTACATAATACCAAGAATAAATCAGAAAAAAGGAATTAATCAAAACTTTTTATTTGCTACCCAAAAGGTTTTGTCTACAGCAAGCTTAGTAGACGAAACCAAGGATCTTACCAGCAACGTGCTTTCTTCGGGCTTCTTCGTGATCCATGATACCAGCAGAAGTGGTCAAGATGATGTAACCGAATTGACGGGATGGCAACAAATTGGTGACCCACTTTTCGATGTCATCGATTCGGATGTTAAATCGTGGAGAAATAACACCAACCTTGTTCAATCGACCGTTAAGTTGGACAACAACCTTACCGGATCGGTGGTCGTCGACGTATTCGAAGTCGTCAATGTATCCTGAGTGAAATGTTAGTCTTGGAACCAATAACATATATAAAAAAAAGAAAGATGTAGTGGGAAAGTAAACAGTCAATGATTAGAAATGATATCAAATCCATCATATCCCGTGTAAGAAGCATCCCCAAAAAAATTTGATCTTTCGAGTACTTAAAAGACAGAGAGAGACTGTATACAGACAATCCATCCAGTTATCAACTCGAATAGAAATATTAGAGGAAAAACAAGACTTACCGTGCTTTTGGATGACGGCCAAGTACTTGAGGATGACCTTGGAAGATGGTCGGATCAAGACTTGTCGCTTACCGGCCTTTTCGGCGTTGGTAATGGCTTTGAGAGCGTCAGCGAGAACAGAGGATCGAGTCACTGTTAGGTTAGTTTTCTTATTTTATCATTGTCAAATTACAATTAGATAAAATACAATGAAAAAAAAAAAAATTTTTTTTCCGAATTTTCACTAGGAACCGGTCTCAACAACGGGTAATTGTCTACGCAAGTACTACAAGAACCAATATTTGAACCCTCAAAGAGTATCCTAAGCACAAATAGCAAAGGAGTCCTGGGGACATGGTCTTTGGACATCGGTGTATCACAGTCATGTTGTTTAAAGAAGTTGGTTTGGATTGTCTTCCCCTTACTGTAGCTAAGTACTATAGTTTCGGTTTCTTTTCTGAAAAACAACTCATATCAATAAACATCAAACAACGCTGAGAGACCGATTCCAGTGGAAATCATGAATCATTTCTTTCTTTTCACTTGATTTAATCTAAATAAAACCAAGACATACTTTTTATTTCTTTATGAAGTGGTCGGAACTTTTGTCGTTAGTTACAGGAGAGAGAAGAGAGAAAAAAAAAAACTTTTTCTTCTATTCTTTGAAATTTCACTCTGGTTGCTGGGAGCCCGCCCAAACAATGTGGACTGAGATATACGCAGGGAAGCGGAAGAAGCCCTAAGTTATCGGTGATACCTAGTTGGGAAGTTGAAAACCCTAAGTGGTCCATCGCTCCCTGCTGGGAGCGGCAGATCAAGAGATTAGTAGTGGTTTCTGATGTGTGAGGCCAATATAGTACCACTATCGGCCAAAGATAGAGGTTGAGATATGGATCAAAAACAGGATTTGCGTAAAAAGACGTTTGAAACCGTACGTGATGTAACTCAATTTTCATTCTAGAAAGCTAACTGGGGGGATATGGGATAGATAACATCGAGTTGTATAGAAGTATCTAAACATGCATTGGACAATAGATCAGAGATTAGTTCTGGGACTAAGTCGCCACAGTTGGTCAGGGCCCTCGAGAGTCTAAAGCAGGACTTAGAACGCATATCAAATCCCGAAAAGAACTTTGACGCACAGATGGCCAATTATGTGTTCTATCCACTCTCGCATGTTCTGAATAAGGATGAAATTGGTGATCGGGTCATGGAACTAGTGCTCCAATGCCTGGAGTTCATTTTGAAATATGGTTGGAGCTCGAGCTTGCCTGCAGAGAAAGCACGAGAGCTGCTAGCGGTGATCTTGTATTTTCTCAGTGGGTCACCGCAGGAAAAATCACCGACAAAGGTTTTCCTGAGCAAAAGTAACGAGGCAAGATTGGCTGGTTGTAATACGATAATTTGTCTGGTCACAGCAGCGGTCCAATCCTCGAGTCACGAGGCTATGAAAGCGTTCCGGAACCATCCTATGGTAGCTCATTGTGTGACTGTGGTGTTGGACTGTATCCAGTACGGAAAGGACATGATACAGCTCCAGCTGACAGCTATAGAGTGCTTGAATGTGCTGCTATTCAATGTAATGGTAGATCCGGATCAGCTCGCAATGGTGGTTCCTGGAGTGGTCTCATTGATCACTAAGCTATTAAATGGCAAGTTTGGCATGTTCAATTTCAAAGTAGCAGCTGGAGCAATAGATCTGTTAGGTCTTTTGTTATCTACAGTGTACAGTGACTCAGATCTGGCTCTCCTGGACATGGAGAAGGAAGAGGCAGTAGGAGTAGGAGAGCAAACCGCTCCTCCGAACTCTGTCGTGATTTCTGATACTAATAGAACGGCGTCTTGGCTGAAAGGAAGCAAAGAACAGGTGCGCATGTCATTGAATACAATAATAACCATAAGGTCCCACCAGCGCATTGAAGTGCAAAAGGCAATGCTCAGAATGTGTCAGAGATTGCTGGACAATAGCAGCAGGTCTCTTGACGTGTGTCTTCCGTGCCTAGTCGACACTGTAGTGTTCTATACTGAGCAGGATGGCGCTCTGAGTGATATCGCAGAACCATATTTGTCTACAAAAATGTCTATATCCAGATCTATTAAAGCTACTGTCCAGGATCGAGTCAATGACTGGATAGATTCTATACCACGACTTTTCACGTCTCATGACGACAAGATGCCCGTGCTAGTGATAAAGTCAATCACTACGGGGATCAGGTTGCTGGAGACTAACGGAGTAGATAGCCAAGCTCTCCGGGAGGGTTTGATGCATGCCTTGACCTCGTCTATAGCTGTGGAGACTACTGGGCCATCCTCGTCTCGCTCGGCCTCTATGATGAAGTTTGACCCATCGAAAATGCTTCCGGCCGACGATGACAAGACCGTGAGATCTATGGTCAGCTTTGACAATCTGGGGGTTGTTTCCAATCTGTCAAGCGATACGCAGAGATGGCTTGTGAACTTGTTGCAGAATATAGGGAAAATGAGCCACGGGATTGAGTTGTTTCAAAATACAATCCAGCAGTTTGAAACAGCCACCGACAGTAAAGTGCGGCTCAATTCTTTATGGATGGCAACCAATCTCTTGAAGGGGGCCACTGGCAAGCAAGAAGAAGCTGATGATGACATAGATAACTGGCTCGTTACTGACGATCCCTCTGAGATTTCCAGTGGGGACCTTTCGGATGCGGTATATGATGCCCTAACAGTCAGTCACGATATCATCGAAAGAGGCACTTCAGCGAAACTTCAAACTCAAAGAACTGACCAAAACAATACAGTGGAGGCCTCTATAGTTTCCATAGCCCTGGATGCACTTGCAGTAGTAGCTCGCTATATGGGTACAGAGTTCGAGCACGAGCTTGTTGACAATATTTTCCCTGTGGTAAGCTATCTTGGGTCACCAAACGGGTTTGTACGGCAGCAGGCTCAAAAAACGATATCTCAGATTGCAGAAAGCGGTGGCTATGAAAATGTCCGTGACCTGTTAGTAAAAAATGCAGACTATCTAGTTGATGGCGTCAGTATCAAGCTGAACACGCTTGATATTACTCCACAAACCGCCACTATCTTGTCAACTCTGATAGAGCTTGCCGGCCCCTCAATAGCTCCTTATATGGACGATTTGGTGGCCACCATGTTTGTCATTCTGGATAACTATCATGGATATACTCTGTTGACAGAGGGCATCTTCAAAGTGTTTCAAACTTTGGTTAAAGAGACTTCAAAGGGTTATAAGGACAAGCTGATCATTGATGGCCACGACCACGACGAGTCAAAACTCAAAAATAAGGGAAAGCTTCTAGAGTCCTATGAGGAAGTGATTAGAGAGCTGGAGTACAAGGCTGAAGAGCCTGAATTGACTCCACTGGGCCCGGAATCACATAACAGCAAGCCCTTTGAGCGGTTCAAAGAGGTTGACAGCGACGACGACGGAGAGGATTCTGAACCTGAGGAAGAGCCAGAGCATGGAGACGAGCCAATGGAGAACGCAGAAGAGTCAGAGGAGAGCGAATGGAAGTCGCCTCTAGCTCGGCCAGCCTATATTACAATCAAGCGCATTGTGTCGTACGCTGACCTGTATCTGACGCACAGTTCAGCTCAGTTGCGCTTCAATCTGTTGAGAGTCATCAATGAGGCGATTCCACTACTATCTACAACTGAAAAAGAGTTCCTCCCAGCTGTGAACGAATATTGGCCTGTAGTGGCATCAAAGCTGGACGACAGTGAGATATTCGTGTTGGTAGAGGCGTTAGACACCATCGGCAAGACATGCGAGCACGCCAAAACGTTTATGAGCCAACGGATTGAACAAATATGGCCCAAGATATTGTCGCTTTTACCCTCCAGAATTGTGAAGATGCCTCAGTTCTCTGATGAGAAAAAGCGGTTCGACGCTACTGTAGACTGCATTGCCAGAATTATTGCGAATACTCCTATACCGGAAACCGCATTTGATGCTTTTGTCAAGTACATGGCGCCTGTCTTGGTGACTGGTGGGAACGTTAAACTGCTACACCAGTTTGATCACGTACGCCAGGCTTTAGATAAAGTGAATCCAGATGCAGTTTGGCTGGAGTGTGTCAAGCTAGAGGCTAGTGCGTTCACTCAGCGCCAGCAGACCCCAGTGTCCTCACTGACGCCGCCAGTAGAGTTTTATCCAGTAGATATGGCGGTCACCAGTTAGTGCAGCATCAATTCATATAGCATTATACACCGATAGTAGCATAATAAAAATTTATTTATTTATTGATTTTTTTTGCAGGCAAGCATGTGCGGCTCGTGAGGCTCGTGCGTCCCGTGCGGCTCACATCACCTAGCCAGACTTTCGAGACACACGACCAGACCGAGTGGTTTGAGTCGCAGCCACTGGCTCACTATCGCTATCCTCACTCTCGCTCTTGATCTCCTTTTTCACCTTTTTCGCCTTTTTGGGCGATTTCCTCTTCACGTCAGAAGTTTTCCTCTTGGAACTACCGCCCGCGAGTTTCTGAAGCTCTGGCACATAGGCAGCAGTCCGACCACCCACCGTGATGTGATCAATAATATGACCATCCGGTGTTTTGTCCTGCTCATTTTTTCTCCGCTTGCCCCATCGATACAGCATTAGCCAATCGTTAGGGAATGCCGCAGTGTTGCCCTCAACCTGCACCACAAACTCGCAAATCTCAATCACCTTGTCATACAGAGTTTTCATTTGTTCGTCTGTTAGCTCATTTGTCATTTGTTCAGGATGCAGTCGGCACTGGTAGCAAATTTCGTCTGCAACCCAATTGCCTACACCTGAAAACACAGTCTGGTCCATCAGAAGTGTCTTGACGTGGAGCTTTCGTTTAGATACGTTTTTGGAAAAAGTTTCCAAATCCCACCGGTCTTGGGGCTTGGAAAAATCCAGGCCCAGCCTACATAGCGGCTCCTGTTTCATCAATTCTTCGTCAGTTTTAGCAGAACGAATCAGACGTAGTTTGCCGAGCCGTCTGGGGTCTAGAAAAGCCACCTCGGTTTGGTCCTCATCGTCCAGTTTCAAAACAAACTTATGAAACTTTGGTGGCCACACTTCGTCTTTGACCTTTTTGATGTCCATTTCTGCAAGTTTCTTCTTGGAATCACCATCCTGGAGGCGCTCCTTTGCTGTTTTATCACCGCCGTTCTCCATTACGATGAAATGTGTTTCGATATCCTTGACCTTGATCCACCCGGTCATGCCAAAATGGAGCAGAAGCACTTTTTCGTCACCAGCCCGCATCCAGAAGTACTTTCCGTGGCGGCCCACATCTGTGATTTTGGACCCTGTGAATTCCTTCTCGAAAGCTGTGTTTGTTAATGGAGCCACGAAGACCTTATCGTCGACTGTCGTGGAGATGGACTTGATAACCTTGTTGAGGACAAATTTCCTCAGGATTGAGGACGCGTGAGCGATCTATCTGTTAGTTTCTGGTCGACCAATTGGTTGGGTCTTCATACTTCTCCGATTTCTGGCATTCTCTGATTTTGTTTATATCTAAGTCGTTCCACACTTTAGAATCTTAGTATGGCACAGATGTGTCAAGTGCTATCGAGGGTGTGATTTCTAATTCCGCCGCCCTACGCGTGACTCACGCGTAAATTGAACATTTGGTGGCGCTCATATATTAGTGTATTTTGAACCAGGCTCCTGTACTGGCCGGGACAATTATCAGACGGCTAATTGGTGACTAGTCAAATGCCACTACCCAAAAACTGCACTTATCATACTCCTTATGCGTCTTCTAGTCAGTGCGGTGGACTCAGATACCTGTCTCCCGTCTGATCACCAAAACCACGTGAGCCAAACATGCCTCACACCCAGTTGTGATCTCTAAAACGACACAGAGATCGATCTGATTGCCCAGAGCGGGGTTCGGTACTCGACGGAATCCATCATCTTTGGCTATTCCTCGTGGTCCTTCCATTATCCGTTCGTCGTGGTCGTCGTCGTCGGTGGGCCGATAAGCTCTGGGCTAACCCGGCCGTGGAATCTAATCTCCACCGGGCCCAGCCGTTTGTCCGTTTTTTGTGTGAGCCCTTTTTTTTTATGTACGCATTTAGTATTAATAAACCCTTAAATATTGCTCACTATCGGACCACTTTGAAGAAAGACTCCCTCACCACATAAACCACCCATGAGACAGCCAATCCCCAAACTCGAGGATTACGACATCTCGCCAAAGACAGGATTCCTGCCAGACACCCTCCCGGTGAAACGGCTCAGCTCGTCGTACTATGACCCATGGGAGAATCTAATCGAAAATCTCCCGGCTCTGATTCTCACCAGAAGACTCAGGTCGCTGGTGGACAAAATGCCCAAACTAGACACATGCAAGCTCAAAGACGAACCAGAGTGGAGGAGAGCCTGTGTCGTCCTGGGGTTCCTGGCCCACGGATATGTGTGGGCTGGTGAACAGCCATTAGACCACCTGCCCAAGCAGGTGGCCGACCCGTGGCTCGAAGTAAGTGAGCACTTGGAGCTTCCAGCTATTGTGACTTATGCTGGGGTATGTCTGTGGAATTTCAAGACGTTGGTCTCTGCAGACCCCCAAGACTGGGACCTGGACAACCTGGCTACTCTGCACACTTTCACGGGGTCTATTGACGAAAGCTGGTTCTATTTGGTGTCTACTGCCATTGAACGACAAGGTGCTCCATGTCTCACTACGGGGCTCGAGGCAATCCGAGCTTGCAGAGAGGAAGATTCTGAGACTGTAGTGAAGTCTCTGCAGTCTCTAGCAGAGGCCATCGATGCTATCAACGGCTCTCTGTCCCGAATGTACGAGATGTGTGACCCACATACTTTCTACAACCGAATCCGACCATACCTGGCGGGCTGGAAAAACATGGCAGATGCCGGTTTGCCTGACGGTGTGCGATATGGCGACGAGACTGAGTATCGCCAGATCGCTGGCGGGTCTAATGCCCAATCGTCTTTGATCCAGGCCCTGGACATTTTGCTTGATGTTGAGCACCACCCGACTGGGCACCGTCCTAGCAAGATGAAACACCACAAGATGAGTATCAAAAACTCTAGTGACGAAGACGGTGAGGACGAGGACCAGGACGATGAGGAAGCAGCTTCTGCGGCTGCAGCGAAGAAGAGAAACAATTTCATTCATGAAATGCGAACGTATATGCCTGGGCCGCATCGACGGTTCCTGGAAGAACTCCAGAAGGTGGCCGAAATTCGAGACTATGTGGTCTCTCACGGCAAAGAAACACCAGGACTGATCATCTCTTACGATGCCTGTTTGGCCATGCTGCGGACATTTAGAGACAAGCACATCCAGGTGGTTTCTCGGTACATTATTCTCCAGGCCCGGGAGGCCCAGCGAAAGGCTGGTGCTCCAAGCCGGACCAGCACCAAGAGAGATGGGCTTGCTAGTGCCAAAGGCACCAACAATAATCGAGGCACTGGTGGGACAGCTTTGATTCCTTTCTTGAAGCAGGCTCGAGACGAGACTGGTGACCCAGCGGCTTCGTCATGGGGCAAGCGGCTTCTCAGTGACAATAACGTTACTATCAGGCCCAGTAGCAAGAAGTACCGGTTTTCTAGTTCTGATGAGGAAGAGACTAGTGGCAGCAAGCGGTATGTAGATGCTCCACACAATGCGCCTTTGCCAGCTGCGTTTCGGCACAACAAAGTTCGTGAGAAGAGCAATGATGGGGACAACTCCAGTGATTCTACTCAGTCCGTAGGACTTTCTGGTCGGTGGGAAGTAGAAGGCGATTCTAATGACATTGCTCATTGGTAACGCGGAGGTGTGTATTGACATCGAAGTGCACAGGGACAGTGCTACTATTTAGTGTACATAGGCATGCATTCTGATGAGGGTAGCTGGATGTGAAAAGACTAAGTATATATATATGATACGTATTAAATAAACAATATAAAAACCGAAATCACGTATGATGCGAATCAAAATAAACAATATAAATGCTAGACCCGCTCTTCTCCTTCTTCTACGGCTAAAGATACAAAGCCGCTTCTCTACGAGCAAAGAGACCAACCGCCTTATGTACTACGAGTGCCAACAGCCGCTCTATTACCATGGGGGGCTTGTGGCAAAGCCGCACTTGAGACGGCTTTCAGTGGGTTAGGGTTCGTGGCTAATATATATATATATATATATATATACAGCCCAGCCGCCCCATTAGCATGATTCCACTTATAGTGCACTAAAAGATACCAAACCGCTTCTTCCTGTCCTTCTTCTCCTTCTTCTCCTCAGCCGCGTAGTCGTCCTCGTCGACATACAAAAACTTCATCATCTCAACCCGGTCAGTCCAATGCCTGATCCGCTTGCCATAAAGATACAGCGGAACAGCCCACATGCACAAAAAGATCTGGATAATCCCGAACGTGACGTAGGTCCACTTGGGCCCCGAATCGTGGTTGAACTTGGGTACAAACAGCGAGAACAAGAACCCCACAGTGTTCTTGGTCAAGTTAAGACTCACTAAGGCCTCGGAAGCGAACATTTTATACGAGTCGACTGCATATGTAATAGCAGTTGTGGATCCCAGCGAGCAACCGAAACCCAGGAACCCCAAGAAAATGGCTGGCACAATCCAGTGGTCCTGGTCAAAAGAAGACCACCCAAAGCCCATCATACCCATAGAAACTGTCACCATAACTGGTATGATCATAACCAGACGGAATTCCGGCTCGTAGACACCGTGGTTGTGACGAGTCATAACTCGCACAATCATGTCCGAGAGTCTGCCTGCAATTGCAGACCCGAGGCATCCACCGAGGAACGTGGCTACATAAAGCAGCCCCACAGAGGTAAGCGGAAAGTCGTACGGGGCCTTACTGAAGATATCAGACACTACTTCGGAGATGGTAATCAGCCAGACTACAGACATGGCATACGTGACGATCGAGAACAGCACGCCAGGGTATGCAAACAGCACAAACGGCCGCAGACCGATCATCCATAGCTTGTCTTTGGAAAACACGCCGTTGTATATTCTAAGAGTCTGCACGAACGTCTTTTTCGGGTTGTATGCCGAGTTCATGCTCATTGCACGTCTCTGGTATCTTGTATCATACGACTGAATCGCATGGTCACCGACCCGGTCGTACATTCCTGGCCGAGTGGAGCTACTGCCACGAACAGAAGCACTAGTAGCAGTAGCACCGGCCCCGTCGAGGCTCTCGTGTGGTTCACCGTGATCACCTTCATCTCCAGGATTTGGTTCGGCAAATGTAGGGTGCCGGTCCATTCTCTTTCGAGGAGTCGTGCCAGGGATAGTGCCAGGGGTTTGAGCCGCACTGCCTACTGGCGTAGCCGCATGGGACGCAGACAAGTTGTGAGACGAGAAATTCGCAAAATACCCGTCGTCTTCCTCTTCTGGCTTTGGCTTGGATGGGGTGTTGGTATTGCTGAGGTCGAACTTGGGATGCTTTTCCGACTTGGGGCTCGTGACTGGCTGGTTTTCGTGGTTCTCGTGTTCCTGGGAGTCCTGGGAGCCCTGGGGGTCCTGGAGCTCCTGATGATGCCCCTGGTGGTGGTGATAATGCTCTTGGGTGTGACCAGACCTAGCAGACCGAGCTCCAGAGTTCTGAGAGAGCAGCGAATTAGCCCTGGCCTCTCTGGCCAGCGCTGTTTCCCTGATGGAACGCGAGTCTGGCACTGGAGTTCGATCCCAGAACGTCTCGGGCACAAAGAAGAAGGTCAGAACCAAATTCATCCCAACAATGATAGTCTCTATCCAGAATAGCCAGTTCCAGCCCAGGCTGCTGATGATGAAACCTGCAATCATGGGAAGGATGTTTTTCCCTCCCAGTAACAGTAGGGTGTATATACCCAGCCGGTAGGCTCTTTCGTGTAGGAAATAGATCTCTGCAATCGAGGCCGAGGGCAAAGCCTCAGTAGGAGATCCCCCAAAGCCCATAACGATCCGTGCTCCTAATAGGGATTCGAACGAATGCGAGGCACCGCCCCATATCGACCCTGCGATCCAGATCACCAGAGCTATTAGATATACTGGACGCTTACCGTACTTGAGGGCCAGTGGAGCAAAGATCACGGACCCGAAACCCAGGACCAGCATGTACGCCCCGACCAGATAGGCCAGTCGCGACGTGCTGACTCCAAAGTCGGCTGCCATAGTGGTGAAGGCTGCGGCCAGAATTGCGGTTTGGCCTCCAATGATGAATGAGTGGAACCCAATGACGGTTAGGGCTAGATCACGTCGCCATACTGGCCAGTTTAGCGGGTCGTTGGGGTCGTTCTGGGGCTGAGGATGTAGTACGATACCGTCTGCGGTTCGTTTTAGCCCATCGTCGTGTTCGTTTTGTTCTTCGTTGTGGTCTTGATCTTGATCACCTCCTTGGGTTTGATCTTCGTTGTTAGATGGTCTTTCCCTTGGCACCATCATGATGACGGTACCGGTGACCTCACCATAGTAGTCTACGGGTTGGAGGATACCCAAGTGGCCATTAGGCATATTCTAAGTTTTTATTTTTCTCTGTGTGAATCGCCTGAGAGAAAAAAAAACTGCTCGACTGGTTTGGAAGGACAAGGCAGTATATATATCTAGCCCCTTAATCTGTTTTCTGTTTTAATAGACAAAAAAGACAACAACCTGTAAGACCTACAGTTACGTATGCACGATCGATTTAGAAAAAAAAAAAAAATAAATAAATAAAAGAGGAACACGATGATCAGCTGCACACTCTAATTTAAGGTGTTTATCTATGCGTTTCCAAAATATAACAAGTACTAGCTCTCTTTCTCTCTTTATTCCTTAAAAGGAGACAAACAAGAAGGTCGAATGGCACGTATTGCTCCTGAAAAGGATTATCCGACCGCTTCCAGGGATTTATCGAATCCACGTTGCTTTGGTCTTAAAATGCCCAGAAATGCGGTATCGAACGATGTGCGCGGGCCCGGTGGAGGAGCTTGGGGCTTGGGCGCTGGGGGCAAACTTGGGAGAGAGCCTTCTGGGATTGGAGTTTCCTTTCCAAGAATAACTTCTCCCTTCATATTTATTCATCTCCATATACTTATATATAGAGAGAGCTAGAGGCTTGTGTTCGCTACTTGATTATAAATGAGCCAGTACAGTAGAGTAAGTCTGAACCCCCAGGAGCCGTGGTCCCTGTGCGATTTTTGTGTAGCTGACGACACAGATACATATGATGAGCTAACATGATACAGTTGGACGGAGAAACGACGACATCGTCATCTCCCCCGCCGCAGTACGAGTCAAATGACCACCACACTGACCATGACGACATAACCGAAAGAGACCATCTGGTAGAAGCTTTTGAAGACAGCTCGGACGAGGAAGAAGGAAATGTTCTTGACGATGACTGGGAAGACGATCGTAATAGACCAGCGACCGGTGGCGGAGCCTCTGGTGGTGGCTCAAATGGAAGGTCGCTAAACCCTTTTTCTAGAGCCCCAACTCATCAACAATACCATCAGATTAGTGATGGAGAAGTGCTGTATGACTCGAACAATGGCCCTTCTTCTTCGTTATCAGCATCGACATCATCGTCCCCTCCGCCTCCTCTTACTACTAGTAGCGGTACAAGTACGGGGCCTTCTCCTTCGTTTGCCAGATCCTTCTTCTCCAACTGGAGATTTAACAGATCACGAAGCGGCCCAAGCGGCTCAAGTGACAACAACAATGACGGTGTGTTTGCAAACATCACCGCAAAACCAGACAACAGCAACCGGGAAAAGCCAAATGGCTCTGATGACGACACACCTCCTACATACGAAGAGGCTGCAGCAGATGCGACTCCTCCATATTGGGAAACGACGATCCTCACACCTGGATATGGTGATGAGCTGTTTATCGAGGGCCTGCCTGTCGGCAGCCCAATTAATTTCATCTGGAACATGATGGTATCTTCTGCATTTCAATTTGTTGGCTTCTTCCTTACTTATCTTTTGCATACCTCACATGCTGCCAAGCAGGGGTCTAGAGCGGGCTTGGGCTTCACTCTGGTCCAGTGCGGTTATTATCTTTCTCCACAGGGTGTAGTGTCTAATCCAACTGCTCCTCCGAATGAGTTTGAACCGTCTGATCCTAATAACCCAGACGTGGAGTCGTCAAATGGCATTTCTGGGAAATATACCGGTGGGCATGCCTCTGCTTCTTCTTCTTCTGCTGCTGCTTCTAATGATCAGGCGGCCTCTAGTCCCGCTGCTGAGCATGGCTGGATATCTACTGCCTTGTTTGTAATAGGCATACTAATTTTCCTTAAATCTCTGTTTGATTATTTCCAAGCGAGAAGGATGGAGTACGCTATTCTGGCGTCTAATGGGAATGAGGGCGAGAATGAGAACGCCAGTGGCGGTTCTCAGTCTGGCGCTAATGGTGCTACTAACAGCAGCGGTGGAAATGATGCAGCTGAGGTGCCAGTAATAAACCTGTCTACAGTGGAGCGTATGGTATAATGTTTGTGTAAAAACAATATTTTTTTTTTTTTCTTTATATAAGTGTTTTAAATAAATGCATCGCATAATAGTTTTCTCAATTTATCAGTAGCTCCTAGATCCTAACCCTGAGCCGCACTAGAGTTCTATCCAATCCCAGTACTTTAGCCGCACATATACCCAATTAGCCTAGCTCAACGGCTTGTTAAACCGCATATATGCCCAATTAGTCTATCTCAACGGCTTGGGTTAATATCCGGAGCCGCACCGCAAGCCAGTACTAAAAGCACTTTCCAGCAGTAGTTTCTAACTTGAGCCGCATCACTGCAGAAGCGTCATGACCTTCTCGTACACAGTAAACACAATCCCTCCACTGAAAATCAATCGCCCCAACCGAGGAGTGGCACCCTTCCAGAAAGTCAACGGCCCCTCATTCTTAAACACCTGCACAAAACAGTTAAAAGTCCCCGTATACATCTTCTTGGATTCTAAGCTTTGCATTCGAGTCTTCACAGTGTCCAAAGGCATGGTCGTATACACAGTGATGATCCCGGCAACAGCTCCAACCCCAAAAGTCTCGACAGATGACAATGGCAAAGTTGGATCCGGCTTGGTGTTCTGAATCATCGTTTTCATAGCATTATACGACCCCAGCCGCACCATTTGATTAGCAGCCTGCCGCATAGTAACCGGCACGACACCTTTGTAAATCCCAGAAAGACCTCGGTCTTGGAACAGTTTGATAGGGCCCTTAATAATTCCCTGGTATTTGGGGGATTTGGTCTGTTTGTCATCAATCATTGCCGTTTTGATAGTTTCAAACGGGGTTACTGCGACTACAGATTCGAGAACACCAGCACCCAAACCGGCAATTGCACCCCTAGTCTTGGTCAGTTTGCCATTCTCATCTGAAAGTGCTCTTCTAATAGAATCAAACCCCAGGAATCTAACTGAGGCCTTAGCTGTATTTCCAACCACAAATGCCCCACATCCGGTGTAGAGCGATCCAATCCCCTGGGTTTTGGCAGTGTTTATTATAAGGGTGATAGGATTACGAGATGCAGTAGAACTTTTGTCCACCAGCTGCAGTCGGGTTTTGGCAAATTCGAAAGGATACTAAACATTCCACTGGTGTCAGTAAAGGTTAAGATTTTTTTTTTGAACTAATTGGTCACAGAAAAAAAAAGTCATACCGTAATTGTCCCTTCAATAGCTCCCGCAAGCCCTCCGGCCACAAATGATTTCCATGCTTCAGGCTGTCTAATAGTTAGTCTCAATGCGTTGGATCATTCTATTTGCACTCGTCTTTCATACGTTCTTATTCTCGGGTTTAGACATTTCAGTTACGGTATGGGTTTGTGAGTCTTTTTTTTTTCACGTTCCATTTCTGGTTTTCCTGACGGCCGTGAGATCACGTGACGTTCACGCGAGAAATGGGAACCGAAAAATCAAAAACACCATGCGGCTCACAATCAGATAGTCCTCAAAAAGAAAAAAAAAAATTCTATACCTTATTAGATGCATCACGATGGTCTACAAAAAAAAAAGTCTATACCTTGTTAGAAGCATCACGATGAGGCTTTCCTTCACCATCGTCACTATCATCTACATTGAATTGATTGTCAATATCGTCATCAACTTCTCCAAGCTCGTATTCCTCCGCAGCAATCGGCAGAGCATGCGACGAGCTGGAGGCAGAAGCATTAGCACCAACTGAACTGTATGGCTGACTATTTCTTCCCATACCACGTCCTCTACGGCTTGTTACTTTTCCCTTAATCGTCTCCCAGATTTGCTTCCTTCGCACTTTACCAAGCATTAGATATACAATCACCACCAGAATGCCGAGAAACAGCAACGACCCCCACAGTCTATGAGAGTTCTTTTCAAGAATACCATCCAAATCCCCCCATGCACTATCACCGTCGTCATCATCATTAACCTTGTTCTTTTGAACCTCAGATAGTAATGGCCGTTTAACAGTCTCAGCTCCAAAAGTCCAGGAGCTCTTTCCAGGAGCCTGGATACCGGTGTTCCCTTCGCCTGTGCCTAGCTCTCCCGATGCATAGAGAATAGCCCGGCCTAGTGTCCATGAAAACTCTACTCCATTGATTTTTTCAGCAGCTTGAAGCGGTTTCAAGTAGTCAGCTAAAGAGTCTGAACTTGAATCAGCTCTAACGTGAGCTCGTTGAGTTTTAGATTGGTCCTTCGAGTCAGCCGGAAACTCGAAGCCCTCACTAATGACGCCTGCAAGCCAGCTCGACTTGAAGCATAGGCTACTCAACTCTTCACTAGACAAATGGCTGAATTCGGAAGACGAGTTGCTCTCGAGCTGTGCCCAGTCCCGCCCGCAAAAGTCCCTTACACGCCCAGTAAGCTGGTTATAATCCAGGCTGCCACCTAGTTCAAATGCATTGGTAGAGTCCCAGTATTCACTGACACCTACAAAGTGGTTAACCTCGAAATCAAAGTCTGGCTTGTCCTCTTTTTTGATATCTTGTAGTAGAGGTTTCAACGCTTTTGTACATTTTTCGTAGTCGCCGGATCCTACGACCTTGTTAGAATTCTCTTTGGTGTCTTTATGCTTTTCTTTGTCGTCATCATCATCATCATCGTCGTCGTCTTCATCATCGTCGTCGTCGTCTTCATCATCATCGTCATCTTCATCATCATCATCGTCGTCGTCGTCGTCGTCGTCCCGCTTCCAGTGTTCCATGCCCTCATAGCCCTTAGGCAAACAAGGATCCTCATAGACCCCATCTTTTCCCTCTTTCAACTCTTTTAAATGCCGCTTCCTCGCTTCGTTCACCCCCATGCCTAAAAACGTCTGCGAGTATACATCATACTCGGCATCGTCCTTGCCATCAATTGATTTCAGCTGGACTCTGTATAGCTTGTTCTTGTTCTCTTCAATCTCCGTTTTATTTGGCACAAACGTGATTTGAGCAGATGCCCCTCCCATGTCCAAGAACCCATAAGTGGTGTGGCCCTTTCCATGGTCGTGAGACTCAGGATCATCAATGCCTCCGATGAGATAATTCAAAGCTAACCACCCAAAAATGCCCTCAGTCTCCCCATCGATTACAGACAGCTGTTTACCACAGTCTGGTAGCAAAAACCTACTTTTCTCATGGATATAGTCACATGCACTGCCCAGGATGTCATCTATTTGTGTTTCCTTTAGCAGCCGCATACCAGCAGTAGCATGAAGAAATATTGGGGTTCTAGCCTGCTGTTCTTTGGGTACAACAGACTTGGCATAATGCAGCAGCTCTTTCAAATGTTTTTTCCCAACCTTCTTGGGCTTCTCTGCAAAAGAAGAGATGCCTGGTTTGATCTTTTTGGCCCATTTATGACCCATCTTGCTAACCTTTGGAAAAGGAGCTTGATTTGTGTCTCCATCCCGTTTGGCTAAATTCTTATCAGCTTCACCTGGGTAATTATAGACATGGACTCGTGAACCCGAGGAGCCGGCATCAATAATCACAATGTAATTATAAGGTATATCACCTGAAACTAATGATGGTCCTGTGTCTGGCATTTCTCGTGAGTATATAATAGCAAATATGGTGATTTCGTTATACAAGGTGTGGTATTAATTCACTCCCAAATTTTGAGCTATTTTTCCAATAGGCGTGCTTACCCTGCTCGGCTCCTATATACCAGGAGTAAGCAGATCCTACGCGTATTTTTAGGAAACGAGAGGTAAAAACATGTCAATGACGTAGATATAGGTGGTCTATGCTTCTCAGCAGTTTCTCAGGCGTTCTCTTTTATCTCGTGCTGTTTCCTTTTAGGTTTTTCAAACTAGGCGATAGATTTTCGATAAACCATTATTATATAGTATACTCGTATCACATGAGAAGACACTATAGCTAATCCTAAGCAAAGAAAATAATACTTGCACCACGTTCTAACTATGCGTTCAGAATTGTACTACCAGTTTTCTTCTTACTTTTCTCATTTTTGCGTAGAGTCTGAGCCTCACTCCAACCCTTAAAAGCCGCATAAGCCGCATGAACTTTTGTCATCCCCTAACATTGTAGCATAACCCAACAAAGCCATAGCTTTTGAAGTGGAATTTTTATACACAATATGAAACTTGTATCATTACAGTTAAATTGAAGCTGAACTATAAAAAAAAATATCTATTTGAAAAACAACAAGGAAGAAGCGGACAACTTGCCCTCGCCACTGAGCTGGGTAGAAGTTTCAGTGAATACAGTCTTCACTGCTTCAGCATCACTAACACCAGACAACTTGCTAGCAACTGTTTCCAGTGAAAGATCATCAAGTTTGTCAACAATCATGTCAACATCACTCAAGATAGCATCAACCTGATCCTCAGCGCCGAAGTAGCCAACATCCTTGACAGAACCTCGGATAGTTCGCTTGTTCTTCTTTCGAGCGTTCTTGAGAGCTTCCTTATTCTTCTTGTTTGCTTCTTTGGCAACCTTAGCAGCAGCCTCTTCTTCAGCTTTCTTCTTCTCGGCTTCCTCTTTAGCCTTCTTCTCGGCCTCAGCAGCAGCTCGGGCACCGGCTTCTCGTTCCCACTTTCGTTGTTCCTTAGCCTTCTTCTCAGCCTCTTTGAACATCTTGATTCTAGGGTCGTTGGCCAACGCAAGATCCACAACCTTTCTCAAACGAGTAGTGTCCTCAGTCTTTCTCTTGGCTCGAGCACTTTTGTTTTTCTTTTCAATATATCGCTTGTTATCACGGTTGGATGTGTCATCTGGGACATCTTCGTCCAAGTATTCGAACGATCTCCAAGAGTCAAAGTTATAAAAAAAGTTGTAGAATGAATCGACTTCTTGCTTACTGGATTCCATAGTTCCTAAACTTGGAACAGGGGTTTTGTTAGAGAATCTTCCCTCAGCCTCAAACACTGGAGCCCACAATTTGATAAAGTCACCTTCATTGGACATTTGCTTCTTAGTTGGAGGTGGTACATCTGCAGCAGAATCGACAGAGTCGAACTGACGTCGTCGATTTGGGTCGAGCAATAGCTCGAATGCCTTTTGAATACACTTGAAGTAGTTGTCAGCTTCTTCACCAGTGACACCACTAGCAGCCTTTTTATCTGGGTGGTGCTTCAATACTTTTCTTCGGTGGGCAATTCGGATTTGCTCTTCAGTGGCTTTGAATCGGTATTTAGACAAGCCCAAGACTTGGTAATGGTCCTGTTCTTTCCAGTCCTTTGGATCTCGAGTCATGTTTTCATGGGAATCTTCCTCGTCGTCGACCAATCCGGCAGTTGGATCTTCTTCGATTTGTTTTACGTTTTGTTCGGCTTGGATTTTTTCGTCTTCAGACCAAGTTCGTCCACGCAATGTTCGACGAGCATGGGCCAAATATCCTGGGCCGACAGGTTCGACAGATCGTTTGATAGGAGAGCTGAAAGTCCCGTGAGAGGCAAAAGCCTCTGGAGCAGCCCAATCTTGAGGTAGGGTAGGAAGAGACATTGGTTCGTTGTAGAGAATGAGAATGAGGTTTGATGTTGAAAAATTTACCGGGCATTTTTATTTTATTTTTTTATTTTGCGAATTTTTTTTCCTAAAGTTACCTGGAAGTCATGCGGCTGAACATTTTCCCAATACACATTTTTTTCTTCCTCTATTGATCTAAAGCTATCTTCCTACAAGAACATAAGGAAATGACTACCTTAGCAATTCAAGATCTAGCATATTTTAGTGATGGGTCTTTAAATCGAAAAGACACACTGCATTTTGTCTCATCAACAATAGACGTTTCTCAGACATGGATGACTGAAGTCCTTTGTGGTCGGATCAAACCGACAAACCCAATCACTTTAGTGACTTTCCAGAACCACACAGCATTGCATGAACGAGGGTTGAAGAAGTTTGGAATCGAGTCCACAGTACAAAAATCACAGTTCAACTTGATCGATCTGTCGAGTAGGCTATATGATACCTCAAAGGGCCGGTTTGACAAAATAAGTCTCGAATCTCTAAAACAGATAATCGAACAATCAGTCCAGCTTCAGAGTTCAACGACCTCGTCTCAGCCAGTCATAATCTTGGAAAATCCAGAAATATTGGTATCTGCTGGTTACAATGCTTTGGAACTGGTACACTTCATTTCTCAGCTTGAGCATCAAGCCTTCTCTCTCTACGTCTTGTGCAACTGTGATGAGGCTCTTGTCAAAGATACTAGTAATAACAGTAGCAGCGGTGGGTCCCCAATTGCTTCACAAACTCAATTATTTATTTCACAGTTGATCCACAAATCTTCGTTATTTGTGTCGATACGTCCGTTTGAAACCGGTAGAGCTGATGATGTTACTGGTGTCTTACGAGTCTGTTCTGGACCGAGAGTTGTTGAGGATGCGGTGGTTGATATAGCAGAAGCCGAGTATCTTTATCTTGTGGCTTCAGATTTGGTCAAGTTGTACTATAGATAAGTGTTCAACTTCGGGCTCCCTAAAAGACAAAGAAATTGGCCCAAGGCTGATGATGAGCTTATAGTGATTTCACGAAAACAATTTCAAAGTTGAATGAGAAAAAAATACATCTTGAAACATAAATAGCAAAGATAAATCTAAAATAAATACCCTCTTGATTAAAAAGAATTACAGGATTAATGCAAAAACTCGATTTACACCGTCGTCGATATGAATTCACATCACAAACCCACTACTGGCGGTTCGCTTTCGAGTATATATATCGTCCAATGCAAACTCAATGGCACAGCGAGCCCATATAATGTTCATCATGGGCCAAATGCTTCTTTCCCCAACCATCATCCAATAGTCAACTTTCTCTTTGATGTTATGAGAATCGAATATTTTGCCAAAATCATGGACCAATGATGGAAGTTCCGGTACAATCGTGACTTGGAACCCCCCAGGGATGTTCTCATCGAGAAACCACTGTCGAATCATATTAGGTAGCAGTCTCAAATGTGATGACTGCACTAAGCGGTGTTGGAACTCCAATCTCAGCAACTTGATCAGTCTGATTCTCAGACTCTGATAGCCGCGATGCTTGAAATCAGATAACAAAATGGGTGCGAAATAGGGCCGGGCCAGCGACACCAAAAAGTTATTTACATTGAACAATTCAGAGAGCCGAGTATATGGAGATTCCCGGTCAGTCATATACACGGTCTGGTTAGATGGCAAGTAGGTCACTGGGTGTTCAACAAACGGTACTATCTTCCCGTCACGATCCTTCGCCAGGATATCGATGTTTTTATGAATGATCCCAGATCCGATACTTGCACTGGCCGCGGACCAAATCACCACGTTTGGAGCAGATAAATAGTTCAGTAAGGTTGGTATCTGGGATGCAAACCCATCGGACTCCTTGGGAGTGACGGTAATATTCAACACTCGGTCAGTTTCAAGATAAGCTTCTTCAAACGTCATGTTCCCCAGCTTTTCTTTGACATACTTTTCGAACATGACGATTTCTGGTGGGCATAGAGATGAGATGATTCCCTCGGCTACACTGTTATATTTCATTTCTTTGTACTCATTCTGTAAAAGTCCTGGCATTTCAGTTGAAACACGATCTAGTGTGTCCAAAAGACATGCTTCGCTGTTGACACCGCCTGTGTCCTGAGATTCTTCTTGGTGCTCCTGGTCCTCGCCTTCGTCTATCCTTTCTTCGATCCCGAAATTATCACTTCGAGTGCAAACTAAGCTCGCGACTAATGCGCCCACTGACGAGCCACTTATTATTCTCGGCAGCATTCCATGTGTGAGTAGCGTTTTGACAGCTCCCAGATGGCACATTCCAAAGAGTGAACCCCCGTGAAGAATTAGGGCAGTGTTCCCAAATGATTGTCTAGTATCATGGAAAAAATCCAGTTGTCTCTGAATTGACATGGGAGACGATTCCGGTTGGTGGCTGTCGATAAATTCGAGGCACTGGATTACCTCGTTGATATAATCCTCAATAAGAAGCTTGGTGCCGGAGTATGCTCTATTGTACAGTTGCGTAGTAACTATCGACCCGAGATTTCTCAGGAGCCCGGATCTCAATCTTTCTATCAGAGAATCCATGTCTTCGTTTTCTCGGGCCTCTACAAGCTCTTTGTATCTTTTGGTAATAAGCTTGTAATCGTACTTGCGGCTTACTGGATTTTGTCTCCAGAGGTCATTGCCCAAATGTGAATCCAGCTTGAAAGCCAATTCCTCCCACTCTCTGTAGGATCCGGCTTTGTCGAGCTTACTCTTGAGCTCTTCTTTCTCATCTGTGCTTGTAATATGATCCCATACTTTCTAATGGAAATGTGCGTTAGCCTCGAGACTGGTGCTAGCTTGTTCGGTACTTACATTTTTCCAAAACCAAAATACATCTGAGATTAGCTCCATCCACGCAAATACCAACCACAAAAGAGTATCTTTCAGTCGCATAACGAAATATTTCAGCTGGTGGCCTATGGGATGGGGAGTATGATCAATCGTCATATCTTTGCTGTTATGGGGACGTGAGGGTGGTAGTGTTGGTGGTGGCAATGGTGGTGGTGATGGAGATTGCGCCGCGCTACGTTCACATGCCAGCAACCGAGAAAAAAAAAGAACCTAAGTGAAATGAAGCCTTAACGGGTCGTATGTAAGGGAGAAGGAATATGTGTCCTGGTGCACGATCACTGTAGGAAGCACCTTCTAGAACTATGTCCCTGATTCCAGGTAGGAGCACTATTATGTAGAGTTTGAGTTTCCCGCAAAGCCGCGTGATGTGAGGCTGTAATTACACTTTTCTGTGACGTAATCTGTGGAGACCGGTAGATCCCAGAGCCAAAACTAAGCATACTTCACAGGTATGTAGTCGGTGCTGCCCCCCCCCCCCCCCTTTGTCGATAGTGCATTAGTCCTATATAGCCTAAGGCTCTTGAATTATTTGTATGGGCGTATCGAGCAAAACGAAAGCTGCCTCGCAAACTCGGCATTTAGGTTTCTCATGTAAGAATGAGAGAGCTACCATGGAATTTGACATCGACTACGAGTCGACTTGCCTAGTCTAGTTACCAAAAAAGGAGTCTCTACGCGTTGCAAAAATCTAATTGCCCCACATTATAGACAGCAAAAATACCGAAGAACTGGAATATGACAAAGGCGATCTGCAGATTACTCTATTTTTCTACGATGCGAGGATCATACGACGGTTCAATGCAGCTGGGGGTCTGATGGAACTTCTATTTCCCGGCTATATGCCAGATTTTAAGTGGTTGTTTCATTTCTGGTGGATTTTCTTCTTTTCTTTTTCTTTTTTTTTTTTTTTTTTTTTTTTTTTTTTTTTTTTTTTTTTTCTTTTTTTTTTTTGTCTTCCACATTTTTGGTCCGACACTTACACCGTAATCTATCAAGATTCTGAGCCCTTTTACTGTCAAGCCGCATCAACTGCGGCTTCCCACAGTGCAAATTGGATATCGACAATTTTTGCGAAACGAATCGTCCTTTGGCTCAGCCGCCTGGCTAGCTCAATTGGTCAGAGCGTGGGACTTTTAATCCCAAGGCTGGGGGTTCGAGTCCCCCGTCAGGCTAACAGACATTTTCTTTTTGCACATATATGTTACAGAATCGATTTTTTTTTTTTTTTTTTTTGCACCTACATTATCAACTATTATCAATATCACTCTCTCTTTTTCAGTTTGTTGGTACCATGAACCCAGTCCAAAAGTCCAATTCCGCCAAAGTTCAGCATGAATTTTTCGTGGTGTAAATCATGAGCCCGAGCTAGTCCTGCGAAAAAGTCGTAGCCCGAATGCACTGTCGAAGTCTCCAACAGTTCGATCGCCGTGAACAGCCAAGCAACCAATATATGAGAGCCCATAATCACAGGAGGCAGACCAACTGGGAGCATATTTGCAAAGAAATGCTCTACTGGATGGGCATACTGGGCAGCAAAAGCCATGGGGGCCGTGAACCGATGGTGTTGCTTGTGAAACCTAGAATACAGCTTTCGTTGATGCAGAGTTCTGTGGCTGTAATAAAATCCAATTTCCCGTAAAAGCATACAGACCATTAGATCCCGTAAAACTTCCTGAATGGACGGTACACGGGCAGTGACCTGGTGGGGCATGCCCATGTACCACGAAGCCCAAATCATCAGGGCCTGAGTACATGTATTGAGGGCTTGGTTTCTTAGAACCACAGAAATACAATGACGGATCTCTTCCGTAGTCGCTTGCTTGGGAGCTGGTTGTATCTTGTGCCTCTGAGAGAACCCTGGAGCTATTTTATGTAAAGTGATATATATTGTACATGGCAGCCAAAAAGCCAGCACCTGAACCACTTGAAAACCAAGAAATTCAATCCACGCAGGAGAATATGTTGCGACAATGAACTCCCAAGATTTAGTCAGTGACATGGTAATCTTGCTACTGTAAATGTCAGAAGAGAAAAGATCAGAAGAATAATATCTGTCAATGTTAAGTGGGGTGTTTCAACAGGGCCTCGGCAAAACCCACATCGCGGTGGGGAAAATAACGTTTAATAGTCGCGTGTGACCTATCACTCGTGCGGCTCTTATCCCGTAGACTGACCACGCGAGAGAACGAAAATTAAAAATGGCATGCTTAGTTCTGACTCTTCCTAAAGCAATACCACAAGACAAATAGAATAAAAACTTCCGATAACTCGAAGCAAATGGACGACATTGAGATCTTTGTAGCAGATTGGGATGAGACGATAACTAGTCAAGACACAATGCGATTGATAGGGGATGCTGCATATAGTGAGAAGCCCGATTTCGAACCAAAATGGCAGTACTTTATAGAGGCATACATGCAAGACTACGAAAAGTACTGCAGCCAAATAAGCTCCCGAAAGACCTTACAGGAGGAATATGATTTCCTTACTGGGCTCAAAGGCATCGAAAATGCTAGTGCTAAAAGAGTAGAGCAGTCGGGGCTGTTCAATGGAGTCCCACAGGGGACCATTTTAAACCAGGCCCACAAGGTACCGATTAGGCCTGGTTGGTGGGAAGTGTTTGGGAAACTTAGGGCTCGTGGTGTACCAGTTATGATTATAAGCGTGAATTGGAGTGCGAAACTGATCCAACAGGTGTTCAAGAATAAAGGCTACAGTGATATTGAGGTGCCAAAAATCTATGCGAACGACATCGAAATGGATGCCAATGGGATAGGAACCGGGGTCCTTTGCGGGGCAGCTCAGCTAAGAACTGCAGCAGATAAAGCCAGCATAATGGATCAGATAAGAGAACAGCATGCAGATAAAAGATTGTACTATTTCGGTGATAGCTCTACAGATCTAATGGCCCTCATGAAGGCGGACGTCGGAGTCGTCGTACATAAGCGCAAACTATTAGACACAAGTGCGAAACTGGGAGTTTCGGGCTTGCGATATATCAACGATTGGCACTGCTTGCTGAATGGGACTATATAGAACTAAATAAAACAGCGGCATAGACCTCTCGCACCCTCCGGTAATGTATCATTTACGTTATGAGCCAAATAGCTAAGCGAACCAGATCATCAGAGGAGGATTCTTCGATTCGCGGAGATAGCAAAAGGCGGAAAAAAGTGCTAGAAGGTGTGGTAATTTGTAAGTACTCAAATACCTGCGATATAAAGTTCATTTACGAGACTAACTCAGCAAAACAGTACCACTCCCATCCCCAAAGTCGGCCAGGTCTGTCAAGGTGAAATCAGACATTTACAAAAAACATGGGGCAACTGTCGTGGAGGGCTTGAACGGCGATGTGACACACATCGTTGTGCCAAAGACCTATACCCAGAAATACGTTGAGAATAAGCTGGGGAAGCAGAAAATTCCAGAACACGTAGAAATTGTCACTGATGAATGGCCCTCTACCTGTATCAGTAGAGGAGAAGTTGTAGATGTGACAAATTACCGTGTCGCAGGTGGTAGCATTGATGGTACTAGCGGTGATAGTGGCAGCCGCACTGTAGAGCTTGACCAGCCAGAGGAGGATAAAGATAGTCGAGAGGCAGAGAAAGGTCCAAATAAGAAAGAAATTGAAGAAACACGCCCCATTTCAGATTTGGAGGACGCAATAGAGATCAACAAAATGGAACGTCATGCCTCTGAGCTTGTGTCTGACGTGGGAGAGGCCAGTGATACAGACGACGAAGATAGCACCCGCACCAAGTCAAAGCTAAAAGGTGATTGGTCTGGCTATTTGAATAGAAGAACAACACAAGACAAGGAAAGTAATCCAAATCACTACGTGATCGCTCTTTTTACTCTCATGATGGACCATTACGAGAAAATAGGCGACCCATATCGTAAGTTAGCTTATCGCAAGGCTATATCAACATTAGAGTCTCAGACAAAGCATATAAAGACTGCGGCTGAAGCTCGAAAGCTCTCTGGTATCGGCCACAAGCTAGCTGGAAAGATTGAAGAGATCAACAAAACGGGCCACATGAAGAAGCTGGATATGCTGCGAGAGGACGATGGAATGGCCAGATGTATGGCCGAGTTTAAAAAAATATATGGAGTCGGAAACAGTATTGCCAGGGACTGGTATAACAGAGGTTTAAGGACTTTGGATGATGTCAAACAGAAAATTGAATTGACAGAAACACAGAGAATTGGGCTGGAGCACGTGGAGGATTTCAACACACCGTTCCCAAGAACTGTAGTAGAGCAGCATGGCAAAATTGTTCGTAGTATGCTCAACGAAGTTGACCCCAAGGTGATCAGCTACATCACAGGATCTTATCGCCGCGGCCAGGATATGTGCAAAGACATTGATTTTGTGCTAACGAAAGAAGGTGCTACTATTGAAGAGTTACAATCAATCACGGGCGAATTGGTATCTCGGCTCATGGCCTCTGGGTTCATTCAGTGCCAACTTGCTGGTAGTGCAGACAAAACGCGGCGATGGCTGGGGGCCTCGAAAGTCGATGGCGATCCGAGATGGCGTCGTCTAGACTTTCTAGTGGTCCCGTGGTCTGAGCTGGGCTCCTCAATGATCTACTACACCGGGAACGATCTGTTGAACAGATCAATCAGATTACTGGCTACCCGCAAAGGGATGCGGCTCAATCAGCACGGTCTGTTTTGGGACGTAAATCGTGATCCCAATGTGGATCCCCCAAAGGAGCATCTAATAGAATCGCATGATGAGAAAAGAATATTTGAGATCCTCGGGGTGCCTTATCGCGATCCAACTGAAAGAAATGTAGGCTGATGGAAACCGAAGGTTGATCTCACGGCCAGTCTCGAGGTGTGATTCGCAAGCAGAGATCTGTCTGTCTCCCCCGCTTTTAGCATCGGCCAATGCAATGAAAAAAAAAAAAAAAAGTGGTAGATTAAACGGCCGATTAATTCTAGAGCTCTACGGTTCTTATTACAACAAGCAGCTTATCCTGCTTAGGTTCAAACGTTGCTCCTGGTTTGGTTCGGCACGGTACGGAGCGGATATGACCTCTAACACAATTGCGATGGATGTCAAACCCAGAGAGCAAGTAAAGAGTCTCTATATTCTAGACAGTAACGCTGCATAAATAGTCGGCTATATCTTCTGGTCCAAATATGATCTGATTTTTCTCGACACAGATCACCCAAGCAAGCTATCTTCAGAGACCGCCTGTTAAGAATATCGAATAACATGTCAAACTCTGCTGCATGGATTACTGCTGAGAAGAAAGTCCCGCTTGAAGTCAAATCTGCTGAAACCTATATAGCCCATCCCCATGAATTATTGATAAAAAATGGTGCAGTTGCCATTAACCCATCCGATTGGGCTATTCAAGAGCAGCTTCTGCCACTCCCATTGTCTTATCCTGCTATTCTTGGTCAAGATGTAGCCGGTGAAGTGGTGGCGGTCGGCTCCATCGTCACTAACTTCAAGGTTGGTGATCGTGTTCTGGGCCATGCTTGTGGATTGGCTACGAAGGAGTCTCGAAATGGTGCTTTCCAGAAGTACAGTATTGTTTCAGACGATGTCGCTACCAAAATTCCAGACTCGATGAGCTTCGAAGAAGCCTGTGTTTTCCCGTTGACACTGTCTACTGCAGCTTGTGGGCTGTATATGGCGGGTTATCTCGAGCTTCAGCTTCCATCATTGAACCCCAAGCCCACCGGAAAAGTACTGGTTGTGTGGGGAGGTGCTTCAAGTGTAGGCTGTAATGGGATTCAACTGGCAGTAGCATCTGGCTACGAGGTCTACGCTACATGCTCTCCGAAAAATAACACATTGGTCAAGAACCTAGGTGCCTCAAAAGTGTTTGATTATCATAGCGATACCGTAGCAAAAGACATTGCTGATGCGTTGAAGGGCAAGACAGTAGCTGGTATACTCGATTGCGTCGGCCCAGCTGCCCTAAAGCCCTGTTTAGAGATTCTCCGAAACAGTGAGGGCACAAAGTTTATATCCACTGTTCTTCCGCCTGGAGATGTTCCACAGGGCGTTCAAATAAAGTGTGTCACGTCTGACATTCGGTTTTCTGAAGTTTCAATCAATGTCTATGGTAAATTTCTCGGTCCTGCCCTGGCTAAAGGTGCCTACAGAGTGGCTCCACCGCCATTAGTGGTAGGAGAAGGGCTTGGTATGGTTCAAAAGGCATTCGGAGTGCAGAAAAAAGGCGTATCCGGGCAGAAAGTTGTGGTATCCTTGCATTAGTAATAGCTAATATGCCTGACTAATGCTAAGTTGGTGAAAATAGGCTGTGGTACTATATGGTATAGCTTCTCGAGACGTCTTATTGCACTAATGGTCGGGGTGCCGATGAGTTGTCGGATTTTATGTCATCCGCGGCTCATCCGTAATAATGTCCGGCTGGTTAGCAGTAGGAGCTGTCGGAGATGTCGATTTTAAGTCCGCATGTCCGACAGCTTGTCAAAGAGATGTTTGACTATAAGAAGGTGTGTGTTTCTGCTGGAGAATTCATATAAGATAAAAAAATAACTAAGTCATAAATTTATAATCAAGTCTTAAAAAATGTCAAACTCTGCTGCTTGGATTGTTGCTGAAAAACAAATTCCGCTAGAAGTTAAACCAGCTGATACTTGGGAGACAAAGCAAAATGAAGTGCTAATCAAGAATGGGGCAGTCGCCGCCAACCCGTGTGATTGGGCACTTCAAGAACAGTTCTTACCTTTTGAGATGCCATACCCTAACATTCTCGGTCAAGATGTAGCCGGAGAAGTGGTGGCAGTTGGCTCCAATGTTACTAACTTCAAGGTTGGTGATCGTGTTCTGGGGCATGCTTGTAGTATGGCCACTAAGGAACCAAGAGATGGTGCTTTCCAGAAGTACTCTATTGTTGCAGATGATGTTGTCACCAAGATTCCAGATTCTATGACATTTGAGGAAGCTTGTGTTTTCCCATTGACACTCTCTACCGCGGCCTTTGGAATGTACATGCCGGGATATCTTGAGCTCGATCCTCCAACTCTGGACTCTAAGCCTAATGGAAAGGTATTGGTCTTGTGGGGAGGTGCTTCAAGTGTAGGCTGCAATGGCATTCAATTGGCAGTAGCATCTGGCTATGAAGTCTACGCTACTTGCTCTCCTAAGAACAATGATCTGCTCAAAAGCCTCGGTGCCTCGCGAGTATTTGATTACCGTAGCGAGTCTGTCACACAGGACATCATCGATGCTCTGAAGGGAAAGACAATTGCCGGGGTTCTTGCTTGTGTGGTAGACCCCAATGCCTTCAAGTCCTGTGTTGAAATTCTACAAGCTAGCGAGGGAAATAAGTTCATTTCCTCTGTTCTTCCACCTAAGGACTTGCCAGAGGGTATCAACGGCAAGTGGATCTGGGCCGATGTTAGAAACTCTGAAACTGCGAAAAATGTTTATGGCAAATTCCTTGAACCTGCGTTGGCAAAGGGTATTTACAAAGTGGCTCCTGAACCTCTAGTGGTAGGTAAAGGTCTCGAGAATGTTCAAAAGGCATTAGAGGTGCAAAAGAAGGGTGTTTCTGCACAAAAGGTAGTAGTTTCTCTATCATAGTAGTATTCGATAATTATATTAGTATTGAATAAGTCAGAGTAGTGTTCAACAATCAATCTTATCACTTGAAATCGCTATGGCAGCTCACGCGGCTGAATCACCCCACGAAGCTAAAGCTTGGCTCCGGTGGAGCTATACATGTGCATTAAACACCAATTCACTAAATCCTGTACTCTTTCTTACGAACTTTACAGTCGAATACTTGCTTCAGGTCCAACTATGTATTTACAATGCTAGAGTATTTAGCCATATCATGGCCCACGCCTTTCTTGTCTCGGACTTTTCGTTAGGTCCGCTCCGCCCTAGTGCAATGAGCGGAGATCGGGTATAGAAAATCATTTGCTGGAATCAGGTCCACAGATATAAAATCTCCGTAGTTTCTTGTCTAAAATTCCAAAATCGTTTGTTACGAAGAATAATTCAAGAGACACGCAATATATCTGTAGAAAATGACCAATTCAGCTGCATGGTGCGTTGCTGAAAAACAAATTCCCGTAGAAGTTAAACCAGCTGATACATGGGAGACAAAGCAAAATGAAGTGTTAATCAAGAATGGGGCAGTTGCCGTTAATCCCTGTGATTGGGCTATACAAGAACAGTTTTTTCCATATAAGCTGCCATATCCCAACATCCTGGGTCAAGATGTAGCCGGAGAAGTGGTGGCAGTTGGCTCCAATGTTACTAACTTCAAGGTTGGTGATCGTGTTCTGGGGCATGCTTGTGGATTGGCCACGAAGGAGCCTCGAGATGGTGGCTTCCAAAAGTACAGTATTGCTTCAGACGATGTAGTCACTAAGATCCCAGACTCGATGACGTTTGAGGAAGCTTGTGTCTTCCCACTATGTCTCTCTACTGCAGCATTTGGAATGTACATGCCGGGACATCTTGAGCTCGATCCTCCAACTCTGGACCCTAAGCCTAATGGAAAGGTATTGGTCCTGTGGGGAGGTGCTTCAAGTGTAGGCTGCAATGGCATTCAATTGGCAGTAGCATCTGGCTATGAAGTCTACGCTACTTGCTCTCCTAAGAACAATGATCTGCTCAAAAGCCTCGGTGCCTCGCGAGTATTTGATTACCGTAGCGAGTCTGTCGCACAGGACATCATCGATGCTCTGAAGGGGAAGACAATTGCCGGAGCCCTGGATTGTGTTACAGATAAGAAGGCTTTCGAAGCATGTGTTAAAATTCTCCAAGCTAGTGACGGAAACAAGTTCCTCTCTTCTGTTACATCACTCGATGAATTACCAGAAGGAATCAATGGTAAGAGGATCTGGGCAGATCTTCGAAACTCTGAAGCTGCAAAAAACGTTTATGGTAAATTCCTTGAGCCTGCGCTGGCAAAGGGTATTTACAAAGTGGCTCCTGAACCTCTAGTGGTTGGTAAAGGTCTCGAGAATGTTCAAAAGGCATTCGGGGTGCAAAAGAAGGGTGTCTCTGCACAAAAGGTTGTAGTTTCTCTGTCATAGTAGTCTTGGATAATGTGGCCAATCTGCTTAGAAAACTGTAGCTACTTTAACTTATTAAGGTTAGTTGATTTATAGTAAGCTATGTGAGCTATTTCTTCTGCATCTCCATAGTCTAACGTCTTTAGTCCCTGCCAAGAATTCCAGCAAAGAAACCCCCTGACCGTGGGCTTCTTTTTTCCAGTAGATTGTGTGTAGTTTGGACGGACCTGGAGGTCTTAAAGCCGCTCCGGTCACTACGTAATCGCGGAAATGCAGCGTTAACTCCGCCATTTAAGCAAATCAAGCCTGCTAGTATAAAAACGCTGGTGGTGTACGTTATACACCGTTAGGATATCAGAATATAGTCTTGAGTGATTCAACGAGTGACTAAATCATTACTACAGTTGAAAATGTTTAAAGTGTTCAAAAATTCTGCTGCCTGGCTTGTTTCTAAAAAACAATTTCCGCTTGAGGTAAAACCAGCCGACACTTGGAACACAAACCCGAATGAGCTGCTAATTAGGAATATGGCAGTTGCTGTCAATCCATGCGACTGGTATCTACAAGAACAGCTTTTCCCATTTGAATTACCTTACCCCATTATTCTTGGTCAGGATGTGGCCGGGGAAGTGGTGGCTGTTGGCTCCAATGTCGACAAATTCAAGGCTGGCGACCGTGTTTTGGGTCATTCCTGCCTTATGGCTACAAGACAAGCACGAGATGGTGCTTTCCAGAAGTACTCTATTGTTGCAGATGATGTGGCTTCCAAGATTCCAGAGTCCATGACGTTTGAGGAGGCTTGTGTATTCCCACTGTGTGTCTCTACTGCAGCATTCGGGCTTTACATGCCGGGTTATCTTGAGCTTGATCCGCCAACTCTGAATCCTAAGCCCAATGGCAAAGTTTTGATTGTATGGGGAGGTGCGTCAAGTGTAGGCTGTAACGGAATTCAGTTGGCTGTTGCTTCGGGGTACGAAGTATACACTACATGCTCACCGAAAAACAGCACCTTGGTCAAGAGTCTAGGTGCATCAAAAGTGTTTGATTATCATAGCGACTCTGTAGCAAAAGATATTGTCGAAGCATTGGAAGGAAAGCAGATAGCTGGTGTGCTCGACTGTATTGGTCCAAACGCGGCACTTAAACCTTGCATTGAGATTCTTCGAAGTTGCGATGGAACAAAGTTCATTTCCACCGTCCTGCCTTTTCTCAGCGAACTGCCAGAGGGCATCGAAGGGGAATGTATCCATGCAGATGTCCGAAATTCGGAGACAGCAAAGAATGTGTACGGAAAATTCCTTGAATCTGCACTGGCTAATGGATCGTATCAAGTGGCTCCTGAACCTCTAGTGGTTGGTAGTGGACTGGAGAGTGTGCAGAAGGGGCTAGCAGTTCAAAAGAGTGGTGTGTCTGCACGAAAGGTAGTAGTTTCTTTACCTTGATAATATATAGAACTATTTTCGACCTCACAGCTGGTAAATATACAATTTTTTTTTTTTTTTTTTTTTTTTTTTTTTTTTTTTTTTTTTTTTTTTTTTTTTTTTTTTTTTTTTTTTCAGGTTGTATAAGTTCAGGTTCAGGTTCATACCCATCATATTATTCGTAGAGTGCTCACGTGGTGAGCCTCACGGATAGAATCTGAGCCGCGCGTTTGCCTAAGAAAAAGAAGAAATCGACAGCCGCGAGGTGAGCAAATTAATAGTACTGTGAGCAAATAATCGACAAAAAAAGCGATCCACGAGCCATAAAGTTACAACATGGCGCTTCACTCTAACATTTAGACCATTTCTCAAAGTAAATAACCTCTTCCTATATATTACTGACTGATCCTCTCCAAATCAGTCGATTCTAGCTAGCATAACGCATTTTAAAGTACAAAAAGCTCTAGTAACGATATGTCAGTGGCTCGGCACATGGACATGGACATGGGCGATATGGGGTCCAAGCCGGCGTGTAAGATGAACGTACGTAACGCAGATATACCACCTCGTTAATCAGAAGCTAATTGGAACAGATGTATTGGAATTGGTATACCATTGACGCATGTTTTTTGTCTGAATCGTGGCAAATCACGTCTAAGGGCATGTTTGCAGGATCTTGCATCGGAGTATGTTTTTGTTATTGTTTTATTCATTACATTTGGCATGTTGCTAACATATTACCACAGGTTATATTGCTTGTAATGGCTATGGAGTTCATTCGACGGGCACAGAGAGAATACGATAGAATGATTGTTCGCCAATGGCAAGAAAAATCCCAGGTGAACTTAAGCGCCAACAGTAGTCCAAGTGACACCCAGACTGCCCAAAGCTCGGGTTCCTCTTCTATGGCTATCGAGGATGAATCTGCAAACATAAAAGGCATTTCCATGAAAAATAGAAATCAGTCTCGCTCGGTGGCTGATGCCGTGACAAGACTTAATCTGCGTGGCCCTACATCATCAGCACCAGTCTTTCGACCGACCATAGTCCAACAGCTGATCCGGGCGTTGTTTTACACAGTCTTGTTTGGCGGAGCATATATTCTCATGTTGTTGGTGATGTACTACAACGGATATATTTATTTTTGCATGCTGATTGGAGCGTTTTTGGGGTACTTTTTGTTTGGCACTGACAGTTTGAGTGGGGGGTTGGATTCGGCCCATGTTGGGTCGTGTGCATGACGAATTCTCGTCATTAATGTGCATAATAGAGCTTGCATTATTATTTGTATAAACCTAGCATCTTTTTATTTTTTATTGTATTTCAATAATGTGACAATACCTGGTTGAATTTCGCTATACTTGAGGCGTCTGTTGGTTATCGTATTCTAGTCACGGGAGCGTCTCCTGATTACAGTGACAAAGTATCTTTTTAATTAATATCTTGGATGATCGTGCTACGATATATCTTTAGCTTAGCATAGCTGTTATCTAGATAAAGCTGGTATCTTTTAGGAACTCTTAACGTACAATGAATTCCACATTTGGTCCTCCATGTGCCCCCTAGTGCACGGTGGATCTAAGAGCCCCCGTGCGGCTCAACCTCCAAATCCCAACGCTGAAAAATTTGGCAAACCTCCATCCACCGAGTCCCACCAGACCAACCATCAGTCCTCCAGCTTCGCCCCAACAGCCATGCTAAAAACATGCCAGAGCCATGCTCACTCGAGATGGATCTGGCCCCTTATGCAGACATGGAGAAGATGGATCACAACTGAGGCCGCAGCGTCGGAGCAAATCAAGAAGAAGCAGCACGATCACCATCACCAGCCCAGTACCTGGAAAGGCAATAGAATATGGCACTCGCGATACAGCCGAGACGGAGTGTCTATCAGTAAGAAGTATAACGGTCTTTTCATGCTTCTATGCCAGCTGAGGGGGTATGATACAGAATTTGCTCAGGTAAAACAGCTCCTCGAAGAATCAAAATTTGAAAAAGCACTTGCTGTTTGGACGAAAGTCTTCAACCAACTGACTCTGCCGGATCGGCCGCCTACAAAAAGAGTGAGGTCATTCGATATTGGGAAACATTCGCATAGTATCCAGAGGCCAGACTATCTGCATCTGCCTGTCGAAGGCTACTCACACGGGGGGCAAAGCATTAATCAGAATTTACTGGACTGCCTGGTGTTGGTAGCCAGTGATCCGGTATCTGTTAATTATACTGCTACGGACGACGATTTTTGGGCGATCCTCTCCAAGAGTGATCTTGCTGTAGAAATCCTGCCAGAACTAGTCCGTCAACTTTGCATAAAGGGCAGAGTCCAAACTGCCCACGAACTACTGCATGTCCTAGAAAAACACTTGACCACCCGTGCATCATCATCATCATCACCATCACCATCATCTTCTTCCTCTTCGGCCAGTAGACATTCATACTGTGATGCACTGGTAAACACTGTCAACGTTTTGCTGTATTACTACTCAAAAAACCTAAAATCAAACTGGCACCACATGATAGATCTTCTGGAGAATCTCAATCTCCAGGACGGGAACTTAGTATTAGTAGATAATGTGACCATGCAATGGTACGAGCTGCCTCAGGAAGCCCTGGCGCCAATGTTCCGAACTCTGCTAGCCAAAAAAGTGGATCTCTCGGACGAGATTTATGGCCCGTTCTTGAAGGCCTTTTTCCAGAACACAGATGTGGGTAAAGAATTGCTCTCTCGAACCGACGAAGCCATGCAGCAAGTGGGCGACAAAGGGGACTCTGAAAAAGCCTGCAGTCCTGCATTTCACTTGAACTTTTACAAGTACCTCATTCAGCGGTTATCGCGGGAGAAACAGTCTGATAAGACAGCCTGGCTACTAGAAAATGTGTGGCTGAAAAAGTCCAAGAAAACCGATTGGGGATTGCTCCTCTATCGAGCCATGGAGATTGATGGCATTAACACCGCAGGTACCGTTTATGAGTACATGACCAGCAAAAACATTTCCCCCACCAGGAACATTCTACTAGTTCTAATGCGTGGGTTTCGCATCAATGCACTCGAAAACAAGTGCTTCGAAGTCGTAGATATCGCCAAACAGACTGGCGAGGAAGGCCAGGGCAAGCTTGACTTCCGCATGTGCACAGAGCTATTGACTCTTATTGCAGACCGCTATGATCCGAGCGTAGTACTGAATTACTATTTGCAAATGTTTCCTCAAGGCGCTGAACTTGCATCCAAGCTAGGGCTCACTGAGTATATCGAGACCCGTGGCATCCACCATGAGGATGTCTCTGGGCCAAGGCTTATACTTGGTGCAAAAGATATCGCTGTGCATAATGAAAGGCACAATCATGAGGCACTGTCGGTAGTGTACAAAGCCGTGCTCAATAGCATTGAGGATTCAGATGTCCTGCTTGGCTTGTACTCCAACTATGTCTCGCACTACGAGTCGCTAGGAACGAAACGGGTTGCTTCTATGAGGGTAATTGACCTGTTTGTCCATAACTTATGTACGCGATTTCGAAGCCGCACCGCTGTGGACGCCGCACACGACTTACTAGTGGACGCCTCACAAAGACTCAGGTTCAAGTTCAAATCTGACAGTAAATATCGGTCGCATTCGCTTTCAACACTTTCTTACTATCACTGCCTCGATATCAAACCGTTTGCGGACGGCGCAAGAGTGTTCCCTGCGGTGGTTGACCGTGCTGAGGAGCTGATCAAACTTGCTCAGCACTATGACCATCTGCTTTTGGATAGGCGTGTCTATGAGCCTATGATCAACTACTACTTGAGGATACAGGACAAGACTCGGGCATGGGAACTCAAGGATCACGCAGAGAGGATGGGCGCAGTGATCACGGACAGCAGGATCACTGGTCACGACTACTTCCGGTAGCGGTAGTAGAACTAATTTATTAGATCGAATAGCTTTATACAATTATTATTGCACCTTTTTCTCTACATATAACACCGACTAATGTTCAAAGAATCTGTGTGGTCGCTCCTTGAACCAATTGAGTTCTAATACTCGAGCCTACCCTACAAAGGCACCCGCAGCAAGGCACAGGTTCCGCCTCGTGAAATGAACATTGTAAACAGGGGTCTTCTTGGTATAGAACACCGCCATGTGGTCCGAAGTAGCAACAATCTCCTTCTTTCTAATACCGTCTTTGTCGGACGATCCAGCACTTGACCCATTAGCACCAGCAGTCCCATTAGCAGATGATCCACTGGAAGAAGAATTATTCGCACCTCCAGCGGCCGCTCCAGAAGACGAGCCAGAACCAGAGCCAGAACCGGCACCGGCTCCAGTACCAGTACCAGCACCAGAACTGGCTCCAGTACCAGTGGAATCTACTCCACTTGATGTGTTAAATGGCTCGGGCTCTGGCCCAGAGTCCTGAGTGCCCCGTTTAATGTCCCATACACGGACAGAGTTATCAGCTCCCGCAGATACAAGCACAGAGCCATCTCGAGAAAATGCTAACGAATAAATAAATGCTTTACCGTGGCCCCGCATTTGCTTCAATTTCCTACCGGACCCCAAGTCCCATACGTTGATAATACCATCCTCACACCCACTGGCCATCCATCGGCCATCTGGAGATACTGCAGTACAGTTGACTGCCTGCGTGTGGCCCATGAAGACTCGCACTGAGTTTCCTTTGCTGATATCCCACATTCTGCAAGTCTTATCACTGGAACCGGTGATTACGTAGGTACCATTAGGATGGAAGCTCACACAGTCGACATCACTCAGATGCCCTGCAAAGATTCGCAGCGGGTAGATATGGTCGCAGCTCCATAATCGAGCAGTCTGGTCGTGGGAAGCAGTCGCAAAATAGTGACCAAAAGGACTGAACTCGACGTCCCATACCGGATGGTTGTGCCCTTTGTAGGACACTAGGCCCGTGTATGTGTCCATGGACCACAGCCGCACGGTCTTATCCTCTGAACAACTCAATAAATAACGGTTATCAGGACTGAAGGATGTGCCAAACACAGCGCCGGCATGCCCCACTAGTCGCTTACTCTGAGACTCCTCATCGCTCTTTAGCACGCTCTTGAGCTTGTTACCTTTTACACTCCACACTTTGACAAACGAGTCAGAGAACCCACCGGCGATGTACTCGGAGTTATCTGAGAAGCTCAAACAGTTGAGATCGTCGTGGGTATTATGGAATGTGTACATGCAAACACTGGGCATGGCAGCTTGGGGCCCCGTGCCGATTGTGATTTTGTTTTTGGATTCGGCAATGTTTCGAATCTCCATCTGAACATCTATAGATTTAGGGGGAGGTAACGGTAGGGTGTCTCTAGTGGGGGCATCTTCTTCGGCACCGGCTGCTTTCTCCTTCATTTTTTGATATTCCTCTGATAAAGGCTTCGCGTTTTCGCCCTGGGGGGTTGATGATTTGTTCTGCTCATCTTTTTGTTCTAATGCAGCAGTGACCTCCTTGTCGAAATCTGGATCCACTGGCATTGCACCAAGCTTTACAGGTTGAGAGTTGAACTTGTCAACTTGGTCGTCTTGTCCGTTGCTATTTAGCCCTGGGAGCCCTTCGTTAGGGTCGAGAGACATTTCGGTATCATACCTGCTGGGCTGCTTTGTGGAAATTCTGGTGTCGATGTGTTGATTGAGGATTCGGATCACGATGGAGCCTCCATTGCTTTCGACCTCCTGCAAGAAATACAGCAGCAAGTCGAATGCAGTTCGCGACACTGTTACACGGTACTTGTTCTTTCGAAAAGTTTTGGCAAGGTCTTTTTCTTCCAAATGGTTCGGTAATGAGATTGCCGAGAGCATTTCGATGTCCTGTCCATGCAGGATCTCGTGGTCGACAGAGAACTCCTCAAAGAACTTTTTGGCCTCTGTCGAGTTATTCTTGGCCACCAGGTCCAGGAACATGTGGACAAACACTGGGTAGCATATCCGCCTGAGCTCTGGCCGGTACAGGTCTAGAGAGTTTTCGGTCCAGTCTTTAAGAAGAGCATAGGCACGGTAGTAAGCAGCTGGGTCGTCCCGCAATCTTGGGATAGATCTTGCGGGGATTGGACGGTTTGCAACGTTGTTGTTCTGACCGTTTGTGCCAGTGGTCAGACCCGATGGAGTCGGGGCTCTTGAGCTCTCGATCCGCAGCATTGCTTCTGTTCTACTGTAGCCTTTTTTGTTTAAGAATTCCAGTACGATTCTGTTTAGATCAGCCAGAGGCATTGTACCAGCACCAGCTCTTTGGCCAGGTGCTGGTTGGCCCTGGCCCTGAGCTTGGGGCTGTTGGCCTTGGGACTGGCTGGTGCCCTGCTGGTTCTGACCGCTTTGAGCTGGTTCGTTGGGCATTTTATATTTCTGTATTATTACTTTATATCGTAACAAGACGCGCTTGTGGTGTAGTAATAGGTGTGGTTTGTGTGTCGATGGGGAGATGAAAAATGGAATTGGGAGGTGAAAATTGGGAGTCGGAGGCCCGTGCTGAGATATTGGGGGGAGCGGTCTGGTATTGAAATAGGGCATCTCAGTTGAACCGATATTGGGAATTCGATTCAATCGATATTGGGATTAGAATAGGCATTAATTGAGCCAGTGATGCGACTAGAATAAGCATTAATTGACCGAGTGATGCGGCTAGAACAGACGTTAATTGAACGAGTAATGCGACTAGAACAGGCGTTAATTAAATTAGTAATGGGATTAGAATAGGATTGGGATTCGCATAGCACTCCAGACATTGCTGATTCTGGGCAGGCTGATATTGCAAAAAACATTGGACAACAACACTATAGACATTACTACTGAATTAAACATTGGAAGACGGTCGTTGCTGCTTCTTGGCGGCCTCTGCAGCTGCCTTCTCTTCCTCAATCTCACTCACATACTTGGCCAGAGTCTCAGAGTCCAGTCCCTCCATCCGTTTGCCAGGACTCATAATGGCAATCTCAATGTTTCGTGCACCAGTCTGGACAACCTCCAACAGACTCTTAATGGCCAGCTTAACAGTGGTCTCTCGGTCCATGTCCTCCTCGTAGTTCTTCTCCAGCAGTTCTCTTACGGTCTTGCTAGACCGGCCAATGGCATTGGCCTTCCAAGCCGAGAAGATGCCTGATGGCTCGGTCTGGAACAGCTTTGGCACGCTGTCGTTAGGATCGAACCCAATGATGAGTGTGGAGATTCCGAATGGTCTTACACCGCCGGACTGTGTGTATCGCTGTTGGACTCCGGCAATGTACTTGGTTATGTATTCGATTGATGCTGGGTCTTCCATGTTGAGCTTTCTAGATTGGGCTTCCACTCTGGCTTTGTCGGTCAGGACTCGAGCATCAGCGTTTAGACCTGCGAATGCCAGGGTCACGTGGTCGTCGATTTCACATATCTTACTTGGGGTGATTCGGGGATCTTGTAGCTTTAAGGCACTTCGCTTCTCGCAGCCCAACACCACTACGTCTTTACCTTTCACGCCTACTGCGCATGTTCCTCTTTTGACAGCCTCTAGGGCATATTCAACTTGGAACACGTGACCGTCCGGACTGCTTTTGTTAGTAGCCAATTTTTTTTTTTTTTTTTTTTTATTCCTGGTGGCAAAACCCACCAGGACCGCCATTGTTCTAGTAGTAGCGCCACAAAACATACCTGAAGACTGATAATGCTCTATCGTAACCACTCATTTTTTCTATACTAAATCAATGTGTCAATTCTTTTGTTACTGCGTGAGTGCGTGGTGGTTATAGTGTGTGTGTTATATTACGTGGTGTGTGGGAAAAGGAATCAAAAAAGTATGCAGTGGGTGCGTGCGTGGTGGATAATAGACAAATTTCTCCTCCCAAATCAGATCACCAAATCACCAAAACCATTAGACAAAAACAGCACTTTCTTGATGGCCAAAAAGAGCAAATCTTTGCCACAAAGAGACCACTATGCGCGGATATCTCACTTGTACCAGCTGTCTGCCACAAACTCTGTGGTGAACCCGGTTTTGGCCAGAGCATATGCCCAAACAGCGCAGCAAGTAGCTAGGAAAAACGTTCTGCGGTTGTCACCGCATATCAAGCGATCGATTTGTCGCAACTGTTCTACTCATTTGACGCCCGGAGTCACGTGCTCTACCCGGCTAGAGAACCCATCGACCAAATCTGACAAGAGCTTAGTTTTAGAGGTTACTTGTAAGCCGTGTGGGAAGGTTAAGCGTTATCCGGTTGGGAAAGATCCAAGCTATGAGCTTTGGGTTGATAAGTGTTCTTCCACCTATAGTTAGGAGTTTTTTTGGTGTACAGTCGGGGATGTATGTCTTGGGAATTGGTTTGAATATGAGAGAGTTAAGTTAGAGCACTTAAGAGTCTAATTAGTAGTGCCGTACTGGAGAGGGTAGCTAGTAGTACTTTACTGGACTGGCTCAATCTAGTAGAACTGCACTGGATTAGTTCAGTCTAGTAGTATTGTACTGGAAACGTATAGCTAGTAGAACCGCACTAGACTAGCTCGATCCAGTAGTACTGTGCTCAAAATTCCAGCTTTAGACGCTGCGATTCACTCAACTTGACTAGTGATAATACTATGGTTCAGCTGAGCCTCTATGTCCCCTAGTCATTAACACTCAAACCTGCGATACCACATCCCCAAGGAATTCAATTCTCTCAAGCCGACTATTGAATTAACCGTGAGACATTGGTCCGCTAGATACGCTGGTTCACAAATCCTATAGTTAAATAAATTGTACGCGATTCACATCCGATAATTAGATAAACTATACGCTGGTTCACTGGTTCACATCCGATAATTAAATAAATTGTACGCCCTATAGCACTATATCCCATACATTACATACTCTAAGCCATCTGCTTGACAATGCTGTTGATAAACTGCTCTCGGTTGCCAGTAGACCCACCTTCAATGAAATGCTTGAACTTTCGGTCAACACCCCAGCCGCCAGTTGGATTAGACAGCTTGAATGGCCACAAAAAGTTGGAAGCCTGCTTGAAGTTTGGACCAACAGTGTAAATCTCATGGATCAAGTCCTCCACACAGATAATACCATACTGGCCAAGAGCAGCCTCAACAATCTCATTATCGCTGAGGGCAATTCTCTGCTTGTTGACCTTACCGTATCCTCTCTTGTACACCAAAGTTCGCACAGTGGACAAATTTGGATAACCGTAGGCAACAAATGGCTCAATGATCTTGAGCATTTCCAAGGTGGCCTTGGTAGCTCGTACAAAGACACCATTGTTAATTTGGTGCAAACGCATCAACTGCAAAACCTTTCGAGGCTTTGGGGCAATCTTGTTTACACCCTTGATTCTAACAACAAAGATAAGCTTTGGTTCAGCTGGAACAAAGGCAGAACCTTTTTGCTTATTTACACGAGCGGCTTCAATAACATCACGTTCAGCCTTGACGTATTCTTGATGGTACTTGGCAGCACGGTCAAAGATTACTTTACGTTTTTCTTTTTGGGCCTATTAAGGTTAGCAAACTCTGGTAAAACAAATTAGAAAAAAAAGAAGTCATATCAGTCCCGAAAGATGGTTAACTTTACGACAACATCGCTTTTGGCTAGTCGGTAAAAAATGGTTGTTATGCATCACAATGACTCCTTTTTCAATTGTTTGTCAAGGACATACCTTTTGTCGTGCAGCTTTAGCTTCAGTTTGCTTTTGCACTCGCTCAGTTCGAGATTTGCTCTTTTTCAAAAGCGATTCTGGAACAAGAACTTGATCAACAGATGGAACAGTACTACAAAAAAAAAACAAACAGTTAGTTCAACTTTCTTGGACGTTTAACACCGTCCCGAAGACAAGGATTTCTTTGCAATCCCCTTGCTCCATTTGATCACATAGCTAGTGCAGCTAATAGGTGACAAAAACCTTGCGCAATTGCAAGAGATAATAGCATTCGAGAAGATGCTTTTCGCATTGTCAACAAACAGGTTCCTCAGTCAATTGACTGGTTTCCCCAGCCCATACCACAATGGTGATCGTTCTCATAGAATGCATCACTACATTTCAAGACAAAAGGGGTAAACTCCTTTATGGTCTCAATACTCTCTATCAGAGAAGAAAGGACTACCAGCAGGTAGCGAAAAGCTTGAATCAGGAAACGTGCTTGGATTATTCAGACGAAGCATACGTTTTACCCATTTTTTCTAATACTAACTAGTGGTGGTATATTACTTGATTTAAAAAAAAAAAAGTGATGAGGAAAAAGGAAAAGGAGTAGTTAAAAAATTTTCACCTTTTTATGCATTGGGGTGGTGCGCCAGCCAAAGGCATTACCCGGAAGTTATGCAAAGCAAAAAGTATGCTGCGAGGCTCAAAGGGAAAAATAGAAGTATCTTTTACCCACAGATTGCTAAGAAAGGTATATTAGGCACTTTTTGACATTTGTTGAATTTGCTACTGTGTGTTCCTTGGTTTCGATCCTTATTCTTCCATAGTACTTGTTCCACAGTATTTACCAACTCCAGTCTTAGTTCGACTTCAATAAGGCATTAAAAAAAAAAATAATAATAATAATAATAACAAGTCCCAAAGCTCCGACAAAAGCCATTTTTGATACCCCAATAAAAGCTTTGAATAGCTAGAATCCAGAACAAACTACCCTGGGAACAATGTCAGACATCTCCAACGCTATAGTCAAAAGAGACGACAAGAAAATCGCGTCAAAATCGGCCCGCAAAAGCAACAATGCACCCAAAACAAGACCAGCATTTGTGGCAAAAATATGGAGCATGGTGAACGACCCAGCAAACAACGACCACATCAGATGGTCTGAGGATGGCGAAAGCTTCAAAGTGATCGGCAGAGAGCAGTTTGAACGACTAGTATTACCCAAATATTTCAAACATTCAAATTTCGCTTCGTTTGTGCGTCAGCTAAACATGTACGGGTGGCACAAAGTGCAGGACGTAACGTCGGGGGCCATGCAGCAGAGTGCCGAGGAGATCTGGCAGTTCAAGTCGCCCAATTTCATCAGAGACAGAGAGGATTTGCTCGATAACATTGTAAGGAACAAGTCCGGCAAGGGCGGGAGTGATGATGAGCATGAAGCCATGGACTCGAAGCTGATTTGGAGCGAGGTTTCGCAGATTAGAAAGAACCAAGAGGCTATCAATGAATATCTCAGGCGGATACAGAAAGACAATGAATTGCTGTGGCAGGAAAACATCGAGTCTCGTGAGAGACACAAGAAGCATGCCGCCACGCTGGACAGAATCATGCGGTTTCTGGCCTCGCTGTATGGAGGGAACAACAAGTTTCTTGCTGAGATGATGAATAACCGGGTGGGCCAGCCGCAGCAGCAGAGCCAGAGGATGATTGAGGCTAACCCGGTGGCTCAGGGACGCCAGATTTCTGAGCTCAAGGATGGGTCAGACGATTTAAGTGATGTTTTGTCGAACGCAGGTACGACCATTGGTGGTGCTGGCGAGAGCCCTGCTAGGAAGCAGCGACGGATCCAGTCGATATCTGATATTAGCAACAACAACAACAACAACAACAACAGTAATAATAATGATGATGATAATGATAATGACGGCACTAATAACGCAGTCATATTGAGGACGCCTCAGTCTCAGTCCCAGCCTCAGCCGCAGGTGCAAATACCAAACTCCCCATATGGGTCGTATTTCCCGTCCATGAGCCCTGGGGCCACCAACTCGCCCATGACAGATATGGCCACGGGTCCTGGCTGGAACAGCAACTACGTAGAGACCCCAAGCGCATTCTTCCCCGAGCTGAAAGACGACAGCAGCAAGAATGATCTCGAGGAGAACGACAAAGTCGGCCAGCAGCTGCAGAATAACGACTCCCAGCTGGCTGATCTCGAGAAGAGTCTGAACGAGCAAGGGAACAACCTGCAGCAGGTTGAGCAGTGGCTGCGGTCGGCCCAGCCGGTGTTCGATAGCGAGCCTCCAGTCAATTATGATAGTTTTGATGTAGATGACTACTTGGACCCTACCAGTTATGGCAACTCCAACGGCGATAATAACGGCGGTGCGGCTGACCCTGCTGATCCCAGTCCCCCTGCGGACCAGTCTCCGGGGGGTTTGAAGCGGCGCAGAGATGAGTGAGTGATCCTATAGGGCGGAAGCCTCACAGGACATCGAATTGTGTGTATGTATTCTTTATTATTTATACTATTATTCCTTGGTTGCGTGGGGTCGCTGGGCTGGGGTCTGTGTCGAGGTTTATTAAGCACGCCTGGAGGTGTGCTGGTGCTCGATATATCTATGCTACAGTTCTGATTACTCTACAAGACAGTGTTCCACATAACGGTACTCTACAATATAGTGCTCCACAGCACAACGCTACATAACCACACTCCGTAACTACATAATGATGCATTTCTTCTTCTTGTCCTTGGGCGTAGCACCAGAGCCTCCGGCTCTGGTACTACCTCTAGAAGCATTACCTCTAGGGGCACTACCAGCCCCCCGGTTGTTCTCACTAGCCAACCGCTGAGCCATCTCAGAGTCCTCAGCCATCTGCAATTCCCGAGCCAACAGATAATCCTGCTGGTCGTCCTTCGCCTTGTCTGGCTGAAACCGCGGGTCCTCAGCCTCTTGCTCCTCCACGTTGGAAGGCGAATTGAAAAACCCATCGTAGAAGTTGTCCTCATTGCCAGAAGCACCGGTGAGACTGTGCCATACCACTCCTGGTTGGTCCTTGTAGCCCTGGTCGGCGACCAAGGTGTACAAGCAGTTGTTGCGCACTATGATAGTAGCAAAATGGTCATTCCTGAAAAACACCGACGGAGAGTCTGGCGAAAGCAGTGCCCTCAGCTGGCCCAGCCCGTAGCTAGTCAGCTGAGTAGCGTTGGCTTCCATGAAATGCTTCACGGCAGAGGCCTTAGCACCTAGCTCTTCTGTGTCCTCATCGTCGCTGCCTAGAGGCTGGCCCTCCGAGTTGCGGAGAATCACCGACTGGGCCTCGTCGTACGAGTCGACTTTGCTGATCATGGCATACTCCGGATCGTCAGGATCGCAAATCCACCCGTGCACAATGTCTACATCGTAGATCCGGAACAGAGACATCTCTGCAGTCTCCTCGAAGGTGCCGTTGAACCGAACGTTGATGTTGAGGCCCGAGACCAGCTTGGGGAGCAGGCCCAGTGCGTTATCAGCTGTCTTGGAGGAGGCCTCGTCATCGTAGGATTGTTTTTGAATCAGGAGCTCCCCCAGCTGCTCCAGTAGGCCGTTCACCGACACGATTTCTTTGCCTTCTGTGAAAGATGCCAACGACAGCACCGAGCCGTCTTTCTGCTGGATCTTTTGGTCGCTCAGGATGAGGGTGTTTACGAGAGCCACCAATGGGCAGGGCCCGTTGGCATTTTGGAGCAGGATGGTGTAGGCCACTGGTTCGTTAGTGGATGCGGCACCGCATTTGATGGTTTTGGTTTCGAAATATTCAATCTCTGGCATTTTGGAGTATAAGAGGTTTACTTCCCGTTGGCTGTTAGGAATAAGTGGCCCAAGGTTGGTTATTAGGGATAAATGTACGGCCCCAAGACTGGTTGTTTATTAGGGATAAGTGTTTACGGCCCAAGGCTGGGGATAGTTATTACGATTAGAGGGATAAGAGTAGGGCCAAGTTATTTGTCAGCCAAGCTCAAAGTTAAAGGATCTCAGTACTTCACAAGAGAGAAAAGCTCCTAGTCGGTCCACAGTGTTTGATCAAGTGTACTGACCAAAATGTATATCGGTTTTGCTCCCCCTTAAATCTCAGCAAGTTCTCGCATGGCTGCTCCACAGCCAAAAACACAAGAATAAGCCTCATGCGCCTACTCCCAGCGAAAGGTGCCACTACCGGCCGAGATTATTATTACCACTCAGTGTTCACTTTTTTTTTTTTTTTTTTTTTTTTTTTTTTAATATATATATTCCACCAACAATCACAAGAGGATGTTTAGTGCTTTCAAAGCTGCAGGTATGTCCCCCCACTTAATTGAACCAAAGCACATATAATACTAACTAGCCCTTCCGGTACAGTATCCAGCGGAATCACTGCCAACTACTCAGTGTCCAAAAATGCCCAGTTCCGGGCCGGGCCGTGGTCCGTCTACCAGGGCAAGAGAAAAGCAACCAACGAGTCTGTCTCGGTGTTTGTGTTCGACAAAAAGGCCCTAAGCTCGTATCTCACCAGATCAGGTATCAGCAAGTCTCTCGCTGACGATGTCTATGATAGGCTGCGCAGAGAAGTTAACGCATTGGCAAAAATCCGCCATCCATCCATCGTAAGGATAATCGAGCCTCTCGAGGATGGCCGGGCCGCAATGACCTTCGTAACAGAGCCATTGAGCTCCTGTCTCAAGACACTGATCGATCTCCAGTCGTCGGGATCCAGCAGAGAAGGCGATCTCGACGAACTGGTGATTCAAAAGGGGCTCTTGCAAATCACCGAAGGGCTACTGTTCCTGCACAATACTGCCGGCCAAGTGCATCTAGACATCCAGCCCAGCTCGATCCTCATCGACTCGAAGGGAGACTGGAAGCTGGGCGGGCTCGGGTTCATTCAGAACTTCAAGGATATGGGCTCATCAGACTACTTCATTCCGCAATATGACCCACGGCTGCCTCAGTTCGTCCAACCAAACCTGGACTTCTCAGCTCCCGAGCTGATCTTGGACCGTCGTTTGGACCCCAGCAACGACGTCTTCTCGCTGGGGTGTCTAATAGTAAGCATCTACACTCTGCAGCCCCCCATGCAGACCAATAATAACAGCACCTCGTACAAAAGCGAGCTTGTAAATATCCAACGCGCATTGAAAAGTAAGAAAATCCCGGGCTATCTCAGCACCGGCACGTTGCCCAGGCTGGTGACCAGGTCCCCCATGGAGCGGATCAGCCTAGAGGAGCTCAAGCGGTCAGATTTCTTCGACAATGCGCTGATCCGAACAATCAACTTTCTAGACGACTTCCCAGCAAAGCTGGTGTCTGAGAAGAAAACTTTCCTGTCGGGGCTGAAGCAAATGCTGCCCCAGTTCCCCAAATCGGTTCTGCAGAGAAAAATCCTCCAGAGCCTGTTGGAAGAGCTGGGCAAAGACGAGAGCCTGGTGTACATGATTATGCAAAATGTGTTCTCAATTGGGCAGGACATGAGCCAGCTCGGATTCAGCGAAAAGATCCTTCCGCACTTAGACACTGTGAAAGACCAGTACGGCTGCCAGCAAGCTGTGCTGGACTTCTTGCCCGTGCTGCTCTCTAGGCTCAATACCGCAGAATTCAAGCAGCACATCACGCCCATCTTCCTCAAAATGCTCGAGACCGCTCCTCCTGAGACCCAGGCCCAGGCACTAACCAAGACTGGCGACATCATGGAGAAGCTAGACTTCATAACTCTGAAAAACGAGCTATTCCCGCAGATCGCCAGTGTGTTTGGCAAGACCACTAGCTTGAGTGTCAAACTAGAGGCCCTGAGGGCCTTTAGAGTGCTTATTGGCAGCCCCGGCAAGACTAATGGCGGTTTAGACAAGTACTCTATCACCGAGAAGCTGATCCCCCTGCTGGGAGGCATGAAGACAAGAGAGCCAAAGATTATCATGACTGGGTTGGAAGTGTATTCGGCAATCGTGGACATGGTAGACATCGACGTTTTGTCTAAGTCGATCGTGCCACATTTGCTTACTCTGAGCATGGAAGCGCTGCTGACCAAGACCCAGTTTCATGCGTTCATCACCAAGATCAAATCGGTCATCGACAAGATTGAGCAAGACCATAGCAAGAAGCTGTCTAGTACTGCTCCGGACTCGATGAGCCAATCGCGACCTCAGTCGCCGTCTCATTTGCAGCAGTCGAGCATCCAGTCACTTTCCAAGACTGGTTCCGAGGACTTTGAGTCTTTGATCTATGGTGGTTCCAGCTCCGGTACTCCAGGAAACTCTACTAACAACAATTTGGACGCTGCGTTATTTGCATCTCCGTCTGCGTCTAGAGCCACAATCTCACCCGCAGTTTCTTCTTCTCTCAGTCCGTCTATGAACCAGTCGACATCGTTTTCTGCACTGACGCCGACCACGGCTGCGGCTCCTATCTCTAAGCCGCTCGAGCCGCTCGAGCCGCAGCGCAATTCAGGCTCCAGCATAGACTGGTCCAAGTCTCAAAAGTCCTCAATAGATTGGAGTCGCGCCTCCAGCCAAAAGCCACCACTAGCACCCAGAGCCCCAGGATTTGGCTCTGTTGGATCAGCTAACAGTATGAACAGTATACCTACTTTGCCAAAGCCCCAGCAGCAGTCACCGTCACTGTCGCAACCTCAGGCACAACCGCAAGCACAATCACAACCGCAGAGTCAGAAATCCCTAAATCAATACCAAAGCTTGCTGTAGCACCGCTGTTTGTATCTCTCTATTTAAAAAAGAATGATGATGGGAATAATGATAATAGCACGCTCATAGTTTTTTGAACGGCTATTTTGAAATAATGGTGATAGAATAATAATATTAATAACAGCACGCTCATAGTTTCTGAACGACTATATAAAAGAATGATAGAAATAACGATAGTAGCGCGCTCATAGTTTTTGAATGAGCGTGCCAGGAACAACTGAGTAGCCTTCAACTAGATCAATATTTCTAGATCAACAAAGTTTATTCTAGTACTAATGTTTATATATCTATATTTAAAAGAATAACGATAATAATAATAGCACGCTCCTAGTTCTTGAACGAGTGTGCCAGGAAAGACTGAGTAGCCTTCAACGCCTCATACCGCACCTCAGCATCCCCATGCTTCATCAGCTCCATAATCTTGAGCTTAGTATTGTTCTTTTCCAACACACGAATACATTCCGGGAGCTCATTAATGATCCTGTTGATATCATTAGATGCCACAGCGAGCGAGACAGTATCCTGATTAGACGCAGTGTTGAACAACCCAGACAGCTGCTTCAACACCGCCCAGTCATGCTCTTTGAATTTGATCGAGTTTTCCTTCCAGAAAGTGTCACTCTTGTGAGGAGGACTCCAGTGTAGCTTTTTGCTCAACACCTCATTCTTGTACTCATCAAAAGTGGTCATGGAGTCAAACCGCTCCTGCAGAGTCTCCTTCAAGAAGTTGAGATCCTCGATCAGCTCCTCATCGGCCCATTTTCGATCGCTCAGCGTTTTGATAAACGGCAATGCAGAATGAGAGAGCAGAGTCGGTATACTGACCCGTGGAGCCCATTGCACAGTATTCACCACCGTTGCGATCGAAATACGCACAATTTTCTCCTTGACAGCACTCTTGGCAATCTCCAACAAAGTGGAGATTAGATCATACTTTAGCACCGCTTCTGATGCGGCATATTTTTCAAAAGTGATGAGCCAGAACACTAACAAAGTGTAGTATTGCAGCTGAATCCCGCCTACACCCTTGGATCCGTTAGTAGATCCCAGGATCTTCAACAAAGGGGGCATGACCTGGGCTTTCAAATCCCAAAAGGGCTTTCTATAATGCTTGGACCGCAACAGGATCCCAAAACTTTGCACTGCAAAATCCTGCAGATTGACGTTTGGTGAGGATGCAAGTTTGGAAGCAAGAAAATTGTATAAAGAAGATGCATGAGGAGCGTTGCCCGACTGAGAAGATTGAGGACTGAGACTGAGCAGGAACACCAGAGCCTTGCACGACAGCAAGTAAATCTGTTCGTCGTTTCGATCCAACAGTTTGACCAACACGGTCAATGTCTTTTCAGCATTCTGTTGGTTCAGCAAGTGGCTTGTGAACTCCGGGACGTCGATAGCAAAGTCCCCGGCGAGGGATAAGATATACTTGACCACATCGTCCCGTGTGATTCGGCTCAGCAAGTCTACCACTGTATCGGCGAACGTTTCTGGTTGTTTTTGAACCACCGCTGACCGTTTTTCTCGACTCTGTTTCTCGATTGATTTCATAAGAGAGGCCTCATCGGCGCTAAGGAGATTAGCCCGTACATAGCCCTCCCAGGGAATTGGGCGAACTCGAATGTTTGTTTGGATTTCATCCAAGTATTGGCTACTGATTTCCACTTGAGATGACTAATTGAGGGTGTTAGTAGGGATTTTAGACTCTGTTGTTACAGCGACATAGAAATGCATATCTCTCTATGTTATATCTGCCGTCTCATATCAATACATACAGCCATAGTGCTCGTGAATTAAGAATAGATTCCCTTTTATTTTCGTTGTGTGGTCGAAGTTTGGAATTTAAGGAGTTCCAAGGTTAGGCAGCTGGGAGGTTGGTTGGGATAAGGTGGTGGAGGAGGTCGGTTACCCGGTTCGTGGGGTTTGATGGTGTATTGATCGAGGTATCTAGAGAAATTGGTTCCGACATCTCGAGTAAGTGGCCCAACCATATGGGGCATATGGTTCAGTACTTTGCGAGGCCGTCGATCCAGCTATTTCTATATATCGGTCGAGCTATTTCGAAAACTAGGTACAGATGGCCTTTTAACCAGTTCTTAGGGCCTGACAATAGTAGTCCATCTAGACCATTGATACACACAATTCCTGCAGGGCCTGCTTTAATTTGATTTTTCTACATCAATAACCCAATTGTCCTCTATAATATTTACATTATATCTTGTGATCCTGATCTGTATAATGGCCCAATTAATTCACATAAAACCTTTTGAACCGTGGAATATCAAGATAATATGTATAGTAGTACTCAGTGCCATTTTTACAACGCTCTGGAGGTAACTTATCACCTCCGATTTCACGTAAACAGTCCATATACACTGGAGGCGTGGGAAGAAGACTTCCATAGCTTGTAACAGCGATCACTCCGAGTTGGTCGTTACGACCGAGAATATGCTTCAAAAACTCAAACCCTTCATTGATGCCGAAATCAAAGAAATTGTCAATAAATAAATACTCTAGATTAGAACAGCTGTCGTTCAATAATGCTAATTGATGGTGGGCCAGCCGCGTTAGCATCCCATTAAAGTCATTAAATGTAGTAGATGCGCTGGTCCGCGGTTTGTCTATAGTCAACCGCTTGACAGACCCACAGACTGCCGCCGTAAAACTCAAAGTTAGGTTGGAACAAGTCAGTGTATCGGCAGGCAAAAACTGCTGGACTGACTCATGGATTGCCCGTTCTTGGTTAGAATAAAATCGCCCTTCAACATCATCCTCATCAATTGGTCTGCGGTTGTCCAATTTTAACTGATCCAGGTGCGAGCCATCTCTCAACCGGATCAATTTCAATACTATATCCGGCCGTGAAGCTATTAGAGAGGTCACATTCTCTACAGTCGAAGGTTCTAAATTATAATCTGCCGGTTTGGCAAGTCTATCGGGCCAATCAAGAGATAGCTCTTTCACCGAGTCTGGGACCCACTGCACTTTGAAAGGGTTGATTATGCCCATATGCAGAGCCAGACTCTCAACTCCACTATATTCAAACACCTTTGCCACGACATCTGCATAATTATGGTGGCTGTTCTCGCCATCATCGATTATCTCACAATAGCTTACGTGGGGGACGTGTGGAGTGCCCCAGAGGCGGCGTACAGTCTCGGGTAATTGGTACTCCGTTAGCTTCAATGATACACTAGTCAGAGGTTCACCTATGAAATACCCCTGGCCCCGTGCTCCTATGTATTTTACATGTCTCACCGCCTGGCGGGTCTCGTGTAATATGCGTTTTACTGGTATTTGAAGTTCGTCTCGCAATTCGAGATGCAACAGTTTTAGATTCTCGAATTTGGTGAAATCGGTATCCAACTGGCCAACTCCTTGTGCAATTGTGATTTCTTTGACATAAAGCAGTTCTTCACCATGGCTCATATTACTAAATGCATAAGGAGGATTGATATTAGTCCATCCTCTCATGTCGGTGCCGAACCCTATTCTAGTCCAAACCTCGCTATGTAAAGACCGACATATTTTTTTATTCACACGCCTTAGACTCAGCCTGTCATTACGAGACAGATTATCAATTATTTGCCAGAGAATCTCTACAGGAAGATTCTCCATTGTAATCTTTTTATTTTTTTTATTTCTAATACTTGGATAAATAGTGTGAACAGACACATTATCCTTTTTTTTTTTTCTATTGGCCTAAGGCGCGCGATCGTGATTGAGCTTTAATACAGCTAGTACCTATAGCCAAAGGTAAACCCACAATCATAATTTAGTACGTACGAACATATCAATTTTAACTGGTTTTATTTCTTTTGGCTATATAATTATATTTGTATCAATTCTTAATGTTTCCATTTGTATCTTATTACTTGTTGCATAGTGATATTCTCATGGCACTATTGTTCTTCCGCTAAACAATAGCGAACAATGAAGACAATACCAGCCGCACCATTCGCAGGCGTTGATGTGTCCGTTAGCTTGTCGGAACCGTGGAAATCTGACAGCCAGCACACCACTGGCGGTTCCTTAGCACACACCAATATTATAGCATCATTCAGTCGACTTGGTGAACTTTTTTCTTGTTATTCACAGGCAACATAATAATTCTGAGAGGATTACCGATAATAGCTAATTATGCATGTCAAGAGGGTCGTATTAATCGCAGATTTTCCGGACTAAAGCAAGGCTCCGCGAGATATATACTTGGGTCAACTTTTAGACTATTGGCAAATACCTCATTCAGTATACATCTATATCCCAAGACAATAGTGCTCACTAGGGCATACCTATTGAAAGTCAACAGAGCACGTCCAAGTCATGAACATAATAATGTCCCTCGATTGCATTTAAGGACCTGTTTGCTCTTCTCTATTTGAATCCAGATTTTAACATAAACAGCTACTGGATATAAAGAACCTATATCAAATGCTTAGTGAGTGTGATTGTTGGAGTTGTTCAGCCAATTGATCACTGCCTGAGAGGCGAATGCTAGCTAGAGTTGACAATGCTCTGTAACAGTTGTGCGCATCTCAATCTGATTTACAACCCATGTATATATATATATATATATATATATATATATACCATATGTGAATTATAGACTTGCTAGAGTGTAAATTAGTAAACCTCAGCTAGGAACACAATCTGAGACAACAACATGCCGCACACGTAATGATGAAATAAATAGCATACTAAATTGATATGTTCATAGAAGGCGTTAGTGGTTTAGCGGTAAAATTCGTCGTTGCCATCGACGAGCCCCCGGTTCGACTCCGGGCTGACGCATTGAAATTTTATTTTTGGGCTTCAATGGCTCAAATTTTCGATCCTATGTAAATTTGCACTGCTTGGTGTCACTTTTTTTTTTTAGTTGGTTGAGAAATATGTTTCGTTATTGGCAGTCCAACGTTTGCCAGATTTGTTTTCACCTGTAAGAAGATCGGACATGATTCCAGCATCCCTGCCGATTTGCACCTGACGTATTTTAATTTCTCCTTGAAGTTTTTGTTACCAAGAAAATCGCCAAGCCTGAAAAGGCTTTGACAAGTTCAAAACGAAATGAAACTGACTAACATATATCAGTATTACAGGCAACCCTGTAGGAAATTCCGCAATAAAAAGAGTTATCTAGGTTAGTGCGTCAGCTTTATTCTATCACTTCAATACCAATATGACTAGTACCCCATAGCTCATTTATTCGGTTTATGACATTCTAATTCGAAATATTATAGCTCTACACAAACATTGTTCAAGGGCTATAATAATCGTCGTTCATATGATAGTGCGTAATGTCTCAGAATATCTTATATTTTGAGCCGCAGGTAAATGTCTAAACTACTAACTCACGCAGAAAATTAATTTTGTTAATCATTTGACACTTTGGCCGAGTTGGTCTAAGGCGTTCGACTCAAGTGCAAGCTTTCGCAGCTACTAAAGCGCGATTTCGAATCTCGACAGAGGCGTGGGTTCGAATCCCACAGGTGTCATTTTTTTTAATCTGGCTGCGCAGTGGAGTCACTCGTAGTCTAATGATTTTTTTTTTTGTGACCTAAAACTCTCACACCCACATTAATATACAGTCATGTGGATAACGACAATTGATTCAGAACCGAAGGATTCCGAATATGTTCCGTTAAAAGAATACCAAGCATCTACTCCTGCAAGTTTTTCTCTGGAGGAGAACCCTGTGTTATATCACAAGAGCATAAATGCGGAGGTAAAGTCATCGTCAAGCGATCTGATCAAAGAGGGAAGAGCCGATGTTTATGTTACTTCATCGTATGTTAAACACACGTCATATCATGTTCTAAAAATTAAAGTATTCTAACAGTAGTTTTTATTTTTTATCTATAGAGATTTGGTTTTTTGGTTTGGTGACGATGCAAGAGGTATTTCCATTCCGTACCATTGTGTGACTCTTCATGCAATTCAGAGCCATGGGAACTCCATGTATTTTCAAATTCAAGTCAAAGAAGATGAGGGAAATTTTGATGACTGTGTAGCTGAGCTTACTGTGATTCCTCGAGATGAAAACAGTTTAAAAGACTTCTATACAGCATTGAGTGATTGCTCCAGCTTACACCCAGATCCAGGAAATGAAGGTCAGGATGAGTCAGGGGAGGTGGGCTCCTCTAACGAGCCAGAGATGGGCCCTTGGTTCACTGCAGAAAGTCTTCAGCATGGTGAAGCCGATGACATAGAGTTTGAAGATGCTGATGAGGAAATTGGCGAGACAGCTGGTGTAGAAGTCGAAATGGAAGATCAAGTGAAGATCGGTGTAAGGCGGGGTCGCGAGGATGAACAGGAACAGGACGATAAAGAAGAAGAGGGCAAATGGAGAAGAACGGACTAAATTATTATTACTTTATGTTAGAATATGTCATAGATTTCGTAAAAATTAGAAAAAAAAAAAAAGAGAGTGAGCTATACGTATCATTAAATAACGTCATTATTAGTTGGTATCAAACATGGTTCTGTTGCTCTGTGTATATGTCTAGAACATCTAATATCAGATCATATTTGGAGTGATCATCGTAGACTTTGCGTGAAGCTACTCCAGCATGTGCCATGGTAGCTACATGAATAACTGGAGGTTCTGTTATCGATGCAATTGAGCTTCTAATACCCGTTTTTCCATGCGGCGGTTTGCAATTCACTGACGGTGACGAAGTATATTTCATCGATGAGTATCTTTTTATTGAGCTGGTCAGCTGAGGTAATATTTCATCGAAAGAATCATCACTCACGTCATAGATGATGTCTTCGTCGTGTAGCGGTATCTTTACTCTGAGATATCTCGGGCTAGTACTGGTAGTGCTTGATGACATAGAGACAGGCGAGGGAGGTAGGTCGTCGCAGTAATCGTGGTGGTTATACGTCACTCTAAATGGTGATTCTTCTATTTGAGTGCTAATCCTGGGGCATTTCACCTGCTTTGGTGGTGAAGGATCGTCAAAACGAAGCGAGCATGGCGATGGTGATGGTGATGGTGATACCACATGTCTGCGACGCGCAGAGAACGGCTGTGACGATTTGGTAGCTATAGATGAGCTTGTGCTTGGTGTTCTTGTTAGTGATGGAGTTCCTGATATCCTTGATGGAGTCTCCTCTGATATTTTTGACATTCTATGGTTCGGTGTCTCTTGCTTAGTACAGGGTGTCGCCGTGACGGTGGGATTTAGTTTGCCATTATGTTCTACGTCTCCCTCTAGAGATTCTGGTTCTGTTACTTGCTGGGGCACATTTATTGTTCTTGACATGGTCAATGTTGGACAAGACGGCGTACCTGGCGATTGTGGTGAGGGTGTTGATGTTCGTGGGGGCTTTGGCAACCAGTCGAAGTCATTGGAAATAACAGAATCTGAGCTCCTGCGCTCAGTTTCGACTATGATGCCTTGTTCTGATTCCCCAAGAGAAGCAGATCTTACTTTGGTCGCATCCCCACGACCTATTGAGCCGAATCTTCGAAAGACCTTTACGGGTACTGGCTCCTTTTCGCTAGACACCCCAGACTCTGTCCACCTGGGGATTGGTTCTCGTCGCTGCCATTTTAACCATAGGTATGCTAGTACGGATATCAAGACGATTATTGTCGATAAGAGTATGATCAATACTATGACCAGAGCTAGCAGCACTCCAGTGTCAACCATTATAAGCAAAAGGGCGTAAAGCTTGGTGAAATTAGGAGAGAAACAATACAATTAAAGAAAGTTTTAGGAAAAAGTATAGGAAAAAGACTAAATGAATGAGTAAAATAGATATTTAATAAATAAAACATTACTCAAATGGTCAAATGGCGTTGCTACTTTTCCGGCTTGTCCAGAAAAGCCTTTTGTTTACGTCTCGGATGCAGTGTTAAGCAGTAGATTATTTGTTATACGAGTAGGCAATTACGGGTGAGATTTCAATTTAATGCACACATGGGCCAATTTCTTTGGAACACCCGCCTTATTCAAGATTCTTCTATTAAAAGAAGCTACTAAATGCTGATGCGAGACACTTTTTGCATATTCGCGATTACATAATTTAGTGGGGAGCGGCTTGAAGACGCATCAACAAATCTCGACAGGGCTCGTGAGGAATGTGCAGCTGCCACTCTATCCATCGATCTGGATCTGGGCCACCCAATGCAGCTACGAGCATTCGTCATAGTTGGGTCTGCATGTTGCCACGGTATTGGGAAAATTGTTTTCATATTGCCCTTAATGGTCGTTTCTAATTCAGGTCTTTTGACAATCATCCACCGGAGAGGGTATTGAGGTAAAGTAGTAGTAGCAACGGCATGGGAGCTGAATAAAAGCGCACACCGCATGGCAAACAGCTAGAAGTGCCCTTGTCTCAAGATAATTAACTGGCGGGATTTTCATCTCGGGAATTAGACTGTAAATGTTTCTAGGTGCATGGTCTGGTTATGGAGGACGTGTTTTTCACGCAGTAAATATGTCTCCACAAAAACAAAATGAAATGGAATTTAATGGAAGCTGAAAAAGTGGTCTTACGATTTATTGAAGCTTATCTATCTCGATTGGCGTTGGTCCACCGTTATCTAGAAGGCAATATCTACCGGCATTTGTTCGATTCCATCACGAATCACATGGAGACACGGTGAAAATACGATCGCTTGATGTATGCGTACTTACATTCCGGGAGTCGAATAAAAATCAATCCCCGGCACAGCTCCACAAGACCACCACGACCTAGGAACCGAACAAAGGCGTGATATGCCGGTTTTAGCTGTGAGGGAATACTGTGCAATGAGCGCTACAATATAACTACATGTTGAACATTCCACATGTATGCAAAGTCGTACGAATTGCATGAAAGCACCTAGTTTGTTTTAATTTATGTCTTTATGGCATGGCAGCATTCATAGCTACGCGCTATTCACGAAAAAAAAAAAGTAGTAAAAAAAAAAAAAAAAAAAAAAAAAAAAAAAAAAAAAAAAGACAAAAGAATCTAGTTACTAGCCTCTGCTCAATCTCCGAGCCAACTTTTGCATCTTAGGATCGTGATCCGCATCATTCATCGCCTTGTCTAAGGCAGATCTTCGAGACCGCTCCTCATCCTCAGCAACCTGCTCTGGGGTAGGAGGGAGCTGTTCATTCACCAAATCAACTCGACGAGCCTCTTCAAAAGTACTAATGGCCTTCTTAAGACCCTCAGTACCAAGCATCAAAGTTCCAGTCGGCAATTTACCACCGGACGCAGCTTTAAGCTCTGAAACAGATTCAGATTCCTGCCGCAGGACCTGGAACATTCTTGAAAGTCGCCCAATGGCCATAATCTTGTTCTTCATAATGTCTCGACGAGCATCCAGATCATCGGAAGCAGAAGAAGTCGCAGTAGAAGGTTCGCTGGGGGTCTCTGGTTGGGATGAAGAAGTCGATCGCTCCAAAGTTTCTTCTGCCAATTCCTCTTTAGTGCAGATATTCAAAATGGCGATCAGCATGTCTGTGATCTTCTCGCCTACAAACGGCAAGGACCAAGTGAACACATCCATAAAGTTTGGCAGCCAGTATGGGTGAGGGGAACAGTTGAACTGTCGAATATTTAGAATGTTGTTTTCGTATTTCAATACCGCAGCCTTGTTATTGTAGTTATCGAGATAGTTTGGAGCAGAGAAAATAGTCATCACGCTCGGGAACCCTGTGGCCTTGGTTTTGCGGTATGTTCTATAACCTGCATCTTGCGCTTCATGAGCACGAATAATCGACAGAAGATTATTTTTATCCAAAAATGAGCACGCAGCCGCATACGAGTAGAAAAACGAGCAGCCCCGGACGTTATTATGCGTAAAATGCTCGTTAGTGCGTTCTCTACCAAAATCTTCCAACGGATCAGCCCACAACAAATCACACATGAGTCCGTGGGTCGGGGGCTCTCTAAATCGATCTAACTGCCTCAGGTCATCCAAAGTATGCAGTTCTGGACTGAGACCACCGTGAACACACAGGAACTGCTTATTCATGATCGCTGCCAATGGCAATGCACAAAACGAGTCACAGCAAGCATCGTAGATTTTCAAGTTATACTTGTGCTTGCATTCTAATTTAAACGTGAAATAGTCTGTCAAATGCCGGCATTCGTGGTTGCCCCGTAAGAGGAAAACTGACTTTGGGTACCACATCTTAAGAGCCCAAAGATAGAGCACGCACTCAATTGAGAAGTAACCCCGATCGACATAATCGCCCAAGAACAGATATCTGGTATTGGCTGGATCTCCGCCAACCTCAAATAGTTTCATTAGATCATAATACTGTCCATGAACATCACCACACACAGTTACTGGAGCGTCAACATCTAGCAGAGTGGGTTCGGCCTTCAGGATCTCTGTAGTTGATTCAATAATATACAATGCTTGTTCTTCTGTTAGTCTGCCTTCTCGGAACAGATGGTTTTTCAGAAACTCGAGGTTGGGCTTGGTTGGGTCATTTTTGTCCCAGAATTCCTCGTCTGTAGGAGGGTTCCATGCTGGAGCAGGTACAGTCTTTACGACTCTTTCAGTGGTTGAGGTTTTTTCGCCATCTCCTAGGTCGTAAGATGTGAAATCGAGTTCTGGAAGAGGTCGTTTATCCTGGAACGCCTTGATGGCGTTTTCAATAGCGATTTTTTTAGAATTGTCTACGTCATCTTCAGGTATTTGGCTCATTTCGCAGGTCTTCCTTTCGAGGTGTGATAGAATCTTTTTTCTTTTTTGTCTTTGGTAGGTTTGTATAATTTAGACAGAAGGGAATAACTGTCCTTTTATATATGTCTTGTTGGTTTGTGTGAAAGGGTGTTTCTTGTGCCCTTGAAGCGGCGTTAAGATACGTTGCGCGCTTAGTTTGCTTCTCAGGCTTTGTTACCCGGCAGTTCCGGATTTGTAGGGGAAAAATTTCATCGTGCGGCACAATTTTTTTTTTTTTTTTTTTTTTCAATCAACAATATATATAGAGATGGACGTATTAGCTCTAGAGACAGAAGCGCCAAGCTTGCTATTTGACGACACTACAAAGAGAGCTAGATTCGAGCTCGGGGTCTGCATGGCCATCTACTCGTGGGACACCTTGACCACCGCAGTAGACTCCAACTGGGGAGGAAGTGATTCCGAGGAAAAGCGACAATGGCTGGCTGGTGCCCTGGTAGATCTGTTTGATCAGCAAGCCATCGATGCTGAATATATTGAGGAATTTATGCTAAATGTTATGCTGGATGAGTTTGAGACTGTGGTGGAGGACGAATCCGCTGGGCCTATTGCTAAGTTGATCATTGAGATCTACCGACAAGTAGCTGCTGGGGATTTCTCAAAGGTCAACGAAATGTACAAGAAGCATGAGGAGAACGAGCAGAAGAGAAAGCAAGGGTTGATCAAGCCAAAGGTTGTCGTTGCAGAAGGTGAGAACGGAGATGACGATGACGATGAGGATGACGAAGAAGAGGACGGGGAAAACAATGAGCCAAAGCAAAAACAGGGCCCAATTGTCGACGATGATGGATTCGAACTTGTCCAACGGAAAAAGCGATAGATCTTTTACTACTCATAACTATGCGTTTCTAAGACCATTCACGTATAAAAAAGAGTACATACTGTTTGAGGCTCCCACAACTTACTGCTCATTTCGATTGGTGAACTGCCCAAACTTCTGGATCATCGAATCTGCCAATGCATCTACTGCTCCCTTGGGCTGCATGAACGTCGGCCCAGACGGCGCAACTTCCTGTAATTTAAATAACTTAATATCAGTTCCATTCCACACCCCAACGTTCGTCGCCGCATTTTGGTTCACAATACCGGCCGCAGCCGCATCAGTAATTGTGGCTGAAGATCCCACTGCGTGTTCATGCTGAAATATGCTGCCCCACAACACACTCTCATACCACCCTAACGAGCTAGGATTCCAATAGAAATGAATCGGTTCGAACTGTTCCTCAGTAGGAGCAGTGGGTTGGAGATTATATCCAGGAAGATCATTAAGTCGGGATATGGTGTCGGTAACTGCGTGCGGCTCAAAGTTGGTACCGGCAGTCCGATTGGAAGGATCATCAGGGAATTGAATCGCCCGTTTGACCGCCTCAATCTTCATGATCAAAGGGTCGAGAATCACCCAGATATCAGAGAGCCGGTTGATAGCATCACTAGATGCCGAGGTCTTTTGTTTCGACTTGCCCTTGCCTTTGGCATCCCCAGATGGACTACTTTCATCATTGTCATCAGTTTTGCCAATCTGTGATTGAATTGCCTTCCGCAAAGCATCAAGTGGCTTCAGATTTCGGACCAGCACAAACACAAGATTGCTGTTGGAATGGAAGTTACAGTCTACCAACAGGCTGAATGTTTGTAACAGAGTCCCCAACACATACTGGTTGCGCTCGTTCGCCATGAAAAACGACGGTGAGGAAAGACTAACCAGCAGATGCACAAAGTTGGACGCCGCAAGGTAGGAAATGTCAACTACATGCGGAGATATGTTGAAAATCACGTCTAGCAGAGTTGCCACCATGTAGTCGAGACTTTCTCCGCTATTGGAAATACTTTTCAGTAGCTGGATAATCAAGTAGTCCGCATATGTGCCACTAAATGAATTCAGCTTGATAGCAGCGGGCAAGGAGCTCTGACCTTCAAACCGCTTAGACAGAGATTTGGCATAGGTTTCGTCAGACGACAGATCCAGCAAGACGTATGCACAAAGCCGAACGAAGCCCTGCTTGCTAGAGTCACCTCCTTTGTCGTGAATATAATACTGTAGAAGCACTGTGAAATCATGCACTCGATTGGAAGAGATCAAGTAGGCCTTGAATTTTTTGTTACATTGCATCAAGTCCCAAAATAGCATTGTTAGCTCACAGATCCACTCAATCTCCCGGCGGCTGCCAGGCAGGTACGAAGTAGAGGCCTGGATTGGCTGTGTCAAGAGCTTGGCTAATGAGTCTGCAATGAATTGAAGGTCCTGTGCTCGGTGGATTTTGGAAAGGTAATGCCGATACCAGTTCCGTGCGGCTCCTGGTACCAAGTATACCAAAAGTAGCTCCAAAAGCTGTAGAGAATACGTCACCAATTGACGATGTCTATCAGAAATGATCATGTGATCATATGGTACTTTCCACCCGGGGTAGTACTTCAATGTCACGTTTAACAAAGAGCACAGCACAGACATAGTGCTCCTTTTATTTTGTCGAGTCACCGTATATGTCAGATATCTGGATCCCTCTGTTGCGAACGAATTGGGGCTATCGTATAGACAGTCCGAAAACAATGCTAACAAAAACCTTACGATTTCCACACGATTTGCCTGCAACTCGTGAGTTGTAGTCATTGGAGTGCTACAGCCTACTCCGGTTTCCCAAATCGAGTAAACAACCTTGTCGTTGCTATTACTTTTTTCCTCACTATTGCTATTATTATTACTGTTGTTACTGCCATCACCTCCAGTTCTCGGTATTGTAAGCCCAGAATAGAACAATAGCCCGAGACCCGTCTCGATCAATCGCTCTGCTAATGCTGGTGCCTCTTCAAAATCTTCCTCGTTTGTGCCTACACGAACCCTTCTTTTGCCCCAGAAAAACCTGTCCTCCCATTCCTGCATTCTGTGGTCATTCTTCTCGTAGATAAATGGCATGATTCGTGTCAGTAGCCGTATGCAGTTTAGCAGCTCCTTTGCTGGAGCTTGCTCCACACTTGGAAATGCTTCATGGTTGTATAGATAAAAGAGCCTGGACGTAACAGCTAATAGTAATGTTTCCAGGTTTTCTATGTGTAGATCCCTTGTGCTACGGATGTCAGATGCAGTTAAAAGAGTGAATATATCACTAGCAGATTCTGGTTGTTCCCAAAACTGATTTATTTGTTAGTCTCCCCCGTCAAACATGGAGTTATAAAAGTGTACAGACCTTTAACCAATAGGGATCATCTGCTGCAATGTTAGGTTCCTCAAACAAACGAAATACATGAGTCTTGAATTGGAGCTTTGAATCGGTAGCACCCATAGTATCAGTAGTAGTAGCTTTAGTAGTGGTGATGTGCTCGGTGTCTCTCCTTTATTATTCTTCTTGATAGTGGGTGTGTGGTTGCCAGCGTACCCAAATTTCAGTGTGAGGGACTAAGAAAAAAAATAGCGGCTGGGAATAGGGGCTCATGAACTAGTGTGAACACCCACCACGAATGGACTTTTAGGCTATTCAACCCACTAATAAAATTAGAAAAGTACATTTAAGAAGCCTTCACTTGTCATTACAGATCTAAATCCATAAGGAACTTGCATTGTTGGACAATTGCACTGCAGGATCAAACTTCAGCTTCATCTGATCACCACATCCCTAGACTTTATTTTCCGGTACCAACCACTTGGTTCAATGAAGAACTATAATAACTAAGGCTGAAGGCAATTAACTAATATACAAATATATATGATATCTAATCCAAAAAAAAAAAGAAAAAAAAGTTAACTACTAGTTAACCTAGTAGTAATGAATGTCGACACCTGCAGGACTCGAACCTGCGCGGGCAGAGCCCAAAAGATTTCTAATCTTTCGCCTTAACCACTCGGCCAAAGTGCCAGAATCCTTAAATGCATTAAATTCTTGACTCTCTTGATGGCTCCTCTGAGCCGCGAAAAATGCGGCTTTGGCTCTAATATTTTCTGAGGGCCCTCTAGTACACTTTCAGTTTGGATATCTACTAGCCTAAATGTTGAATAGCGAGGCTCATGCGGCTCTGGGTCACGTATTATAAACTACCGCCCAGATAACTTGTTCCTGAGCCTATACCAAACACATTGATTATACTTCAAGCGCTGGTTCTTTTCCATATCATATACTTCTTTCCTCTCTCTATTGCTAGCTAATATGGATGTAACACTTGCCACTCAAGTTTTCACAGGTTTGTCACTTGTAGCAAACGCGCTAGGAGTGCGGCAACTATTCGTTCCTTCAAGGCCGCTTGCCGCAGAATATATCCCTATCTCGGATGATCATGTAGAAGCCTTCTATATCAGAAGAAACAGAAGAGATCGACAACGTCATATCAACGTTTTTGATCAAAATGGGCATCGTATTTATACTATTGAAAGAAAAACCCAATTCTCACCTCTCTGGAGCATGATTGAACAGCCATCGCGTAGAGAAATCGCAACAATTCGAGCTGGGCTGGTAGATCGTTATTTCGATTTCCACAATAAACCAGGACTACAACACCGAGAAATGATACCCACATTGAGCATGAATTATATCTACAGGAAGTTCTATTTGACTGACGGGGCCGAATATGAATGGGTTCGAGATACCAAATACCTAGAGCGGGTGATAAACCCTGGGGGTGGCGTAGAAGAAAGACGTGAACGCGTGGCAAAAGCGCGTCTGATGAGACAGTTTCGGTTCGACTATGAGCTTTTGGTAGACAGCAGTAAAATAGACCGCGAAGCGGCTATTGCGACTGCATTCATCACTATGATCACCGAATGGGGGTTGGCAAGTACGCCTGGAACTCGGGGCCCATCACTAGTGCCGAAAAACTTAGATCCAGAAAGACCAAAAGCAGATATTCGTAATCAGTCCTCCGTAAATCCCATTGAGGTGGAGAATAGAGTATTTTTAGTAATGGAGAAGCCAGATGGTTCTAGGGCTGAGCCATCAGAGATAAACAGAGAAGCTTATGCACCGGGCATTGAAGAGCCGATTAGGCGATTACAGATTGAAGACAACGGGACTAGAAATCGACGTGGAAATGAGGCAGTTCTCAATGAAAAGACACCCAAGGCCGTTCCGGTGTTTTAGCTTTCTTTTTTCCCTTTTGGAATCTTTTTTGTTTTGTCGTTTCATGTCTACTGAGTTGGTGTCTTCTCGCACAGAGCGCGACTGGTGATGCCTCATTTCAGCGAATCAAATGATTTAGCATGTTTCATCATACGAAGTACATAAACTGGCAAATTTCATGTAGTTATCCACAACTTTTTCCCTCGTAAGCTTAAAATCCTCTCTCGTTCACCTTTTTCATTATTCTCAGATGGGGTTTTCCGGTACGAAGAGTAGCAGTAACGGTTCATTACCACCCCCATATCCCGAACAACCGGTGAGGCCATATATTGGCCTCCGGGCTCGGCTTTCTCAAGCATGGCTCAACGAGTATACAGTAGTATTGATTCTCATTATAGTTAAACTCGTTCTTTTCCAAAATTCCCTGGGCCATGCTCTGAACTCTGCAGAGAAGTATACTATGAGCTCTTGTGAATCGGCTCAACAGCTGGCTTCTTCAACCGCATCAATGCCTCATTATCTCGCAAAGTCAGCCAATAGCCTAATCGGTCGTGGCATGAATGCCTCTGTGAGTGCATTGATATCTACCGTACTATTAATTGTAACTGGGGTGGAAGCCCTGATCATTTTTGCATTGGACCTGTGGATTGGTACATATGCCTGCTTGGCCACGGCTACAATTAATGGTGCGGCTGGCACGGCTATCAACGCTACAGAGTCTGTTATTTCCTTTGTCAATGATACACTCGCAGATGTCACTACTGTTTTGGACAAAGGTCTGGATGGACTGAGCACTGCTGTCAATGCTGTAGGGGGTGCTGCGGAAGATGTAGCTGACTTCTTCACAGGTAACGATGGTGATCATAACAATGATTTGAAAAGCATTAATCTGTCTATTGACGAGTTGAAAAATCTTCGAATTCCTAGCAGTATTAACGAGAACTTGGAAAATCTAGAACGGAACCTTCCCACTTATGGTTCTGTCAAAAACTCTACTGAAAACTTGATACGTTTACCATTCGAGAAGTTAAAGAGACAACTCAATAGCACGTTGCAATCAGAGCTTCAATTTGACGATCAGCATATAGAAATACCAGCAAAAAAGTCTGTGAGGCTCTGCTCCGAAAAACCAGGAATTCCTGAGTTCTTTGATGGGGTTCAATACCATATTTCTTTAGCAACCAAAGTCTGTATCATAATTCTAATCATCGCCGCTGTATTAATATGTGCACCAGTCGTCTATCGTGAAATACGCGACTGGAGGTGGATGAAACAATGTGCAGAAGAAAGAGCGGCAGTTTCAGACAGCCGTCAAGACCCAATGATTGCTATTCATGATTCCAACAACCATATGACAGTCAAAATACAAGATATCACTGCAAACCGGTTCTCTTCGGCGCATCATAAAACTCTAGCGCGATGGTGGGTAGATTATGTCTTGTATAGGCCAGCACTGCTGACTCTCTTACTTGCATTATCGGGGTTCACAATGGTCACACTCCAGTATATCGTTCTCGATCAGGTAAAGCGAGCAGCTCCAAAATGGCAGAATCAGGTACAGGATATGACCACTGATATAAGTGACGTCATTAAAAGCGAAGGTATTGCATGGTCTAACAGCACCAACAATGCTATTTCGACAAAGGAAACGGATATCAATACGAATGTTTTTGGATGGGTCACCACTGCCACGGAAAGTGTTAATGATACTTTAACTTCGTTCCAAAGTGACATGAATAAGGCATTAAAAGACACTTTTGATGGCACACCTCTATACAAACCGATTTCGTCAGTAGTGTACTGTGTCATTGGATCAAAGCTCAAGAAAGTAGAGCAGGGCCTAACATGGGTACATGACCATGCGAAAGTCTCATTTCCCCGAATAGATGATAGTTATCTTACAGGGCAGAATGCTAGTCACGAGTTTGACCCCGATGAGATTGGCCGTGAAACAGCTAAACTAGTGGGGAATGCGCTGGATTCGGTAATTGAGATATACGAAAAATCGCTACATCTGGAGCTTTACATATCGACAGTCCTTTTCGCTTGCTGGCTTATTGTGGCCATAATGGGACTTGTACATTGCTGGACTCGTCGGAATGCACCCATTATAGTTACTCCAGTTCAGTCGCGATCAGCGGACAATAACGACACAGGAAATCCTACATCTTCTTGGTATATCCATACGTTCCAGCCACCGTTTTTATCTACCCCAGGGGGATCTTTACCGCACACGCCGGTAGACCCCACTGATACAAGGCTTAACAAGACAAGTTTCGTAGAAGTCAAGGAGAAACCATCGGCTGCTATGGCAGTTGAGGTAGAAAAATCTCCACCACGTAAGAGCGTGAAGGGTGTCAAGGAATTTTTCACCACATAGTTGATATAATGAGGGAAATTAAGAAGTGTTTCACATCTTTTCCAGCCTGTACTTTCTCCTAAAAGCTGCGATCATGTCATTACCCAGCAGTATGCACATATTCCCTACTTCGTTCATTCTACCCAATATCCCACACTCAAAGTTCTCAATCCGCATGAGCACTAACAACTATTCCAATAAGATATTATTTCAACGCGCCTTACAACAGATTGTAGTTTTCTGATCTTTGATTGTAATTGTCTGGAGATTTGCCCAATGTCTCAGCCGC
>JAJLUM010000049.1:0-23678 GCA_030564265.1 Blastobotrys attinorum
TTCTTAGGCTGATATGTTTGGGATCAACAGCAGCAGGCTGTTGACTGCCCTGGTTGTCATGCTGGTTTCCAGGATATACATGCCTTTTGAACTGAGAACTAAGGATACGAACATTCAATTGATTGAACTTCTGGGCGGTATAAAACCGTTCAGTTTTTGTCACATCTTCCATATCGAACGCAATGCCGGTGCCGTCGAATATGATATTGAACACGAACTCAACAGTGGCAAAAACTTGACAGATAGGCATTAATCTAGTTCTTTTATCCGCATGTAGTGTTTTGTAATTAAAACAATTGATACGACTGCCATTGCCTTTGATACGACTGTTATTGCCATCGTAATTCCCAAACATTCCTCGAGCATCTTTCACCGCCTCATTGACATTTTCCCTTTTTTCCTCGCTTTGAATAGCTTGCAAAATTTTTTGGAAGTTCAAATCACGAGGCTCTGAGCTGACACTCTCTGATACGATCTTTCGATGCTCAAGGTCTTCAGGAGGACCTGATTCACCATGAAACTCAGGCCATGTACACCGAATTCTACCAGGACCCCAGGCATTCAACTTATCCTCAGATAGCCCTACTGATGCAAGTGATATTTCTGGGTCTATTTTACATACGTGAGCAATTTGCCTTTCATAACCCTTAAGACAGAATATACCGACACACCATGTGCGACATTCTGGTTGCCTAAGGTAATCGTTGCCTTTTTGTCCAAATTCTCTGTTTTCACGTCCATCGTAATCTTCGAGATAATCGCTCAAACGACCAGGTACCGTAATCAATTGCATATCGTTCGCAGTTGTTTTTATATCATCGGCGAATCTCATCGTATTAAATGAATCTGACAACATGTATAGCCTGACTTTGGAGCACCTTCAAGTGATCCCCATTTATATAGAAAATTTTAAACATGCTGTGATACACTCTGTTATAATTTTAGGAGGCTCTAGTGGTAGTAGAGGTGACCCCATGTCTAATTAACTTTCTGCATGTTTTGAAACACGCTAGTTATACGCACAGTATCTAGGAGATGTATGCACTAGTGGTGCGCGTAAATTACCTAGATGAAAATAAGATTAAATGAATGACTCTTGGTAACCCACAGTTGCCTGTTAGAGGCATTTCTGCAAATTCAAGTTGAAATTTACCGACTCGTTCGAGTGCAACTATCACCTGTGGATCTCGTCGGCTCGTTGAGCCAGGTAAAAGGGACATTGCCTCTTAGGACTGTTTGAAACTCTCTGAGATATGGGCATTGATAGAAGCACGATCAGAGCCGATGAGGTTGATTAAGCAAGTCCGAATGTAAAAAAAAATACCAATAATCTGATAACAGTCGAATGCCTATCGGAAGTCATAGAACTCTGGCCATCCAACAAGCTTCTGTACCCGGCGTGCAGGCTCATGAATCCAAGTCCACCCGCGAGCCAAGTCTTTCGTCCCCGTCTCTGTAATAAAACCAAACCACTTGGCATATCTCTTATTGGCAATACGGAACTCCTGATTCAAGTGAATCCCCTGCCTTGACAGACAATCCAATTCTGCTTCGTCACAGTCATTGTCCTCTTCACGAACTAAATCCCAGCTTTTATCATCGGACACGGGTAGAATTTTGAAGACTATTGGCATCTTCATGAGATGTCCTGTAAGGCAAATTTTCCTGTTCCAATGGAACGCAAACCAGAGGTCTTCCAGTAGCACACGATCGGTGAAACTTTTCTCTATGGGTTTTCTTCCATATGCTTTCTGTTTCACTATGAACAACTTCACTTGTTCGTTACCATATTCATCAATATATTGCAGCTTCCCATAATCATACATTTTCCCCGCATATTCACTCCCAATTGATGCTTTGAAAATCTCCACCTCGAGTTTGAACTCAAGAATACCATGCCTTAACTGATAAGGGTCTCCGCCACTGTATCGTTTGCCGACAATCGGAAATAGGAGAAGTTTGAAAGTACAATCGTGGAACTCGCTCCCCATTCCCGGTCCTAATTCGAGGTCATCGATATCAACCTCATACGCCTCTTGAGTTGGGTCAGAGAGATCGCTTACAATTGTGCACGAATTGAAATCTTTGGCATCATAGCATATAAGCAATTGATGGGACTCTTTAGACATTGGAGCTTCGTGATATTCATCATAGTGACGCAAGTAATCACGGAAAAGTGGTCCTCGTTCCTTGATTGTCTGTCGCAAACTGCTATTTATATATCGTATGAAGTCCCCATCTAGCTCCCCATCCGGTTCCCCATCATTGTTCATCAGAGCTATCAAGCGATCTTCGTCCTCGAATTCTGGAAATGTATCGAAAAACGAATCCGCTGTTGTGCAAAGCAGCTCGTAAAACACATTAGGATCCTCACAAAACAAGAGTCTCGAATAATCATACTTTACTTCCGGATACTTCTTGATATCATCCTCATTGAAATTAGACACCGTCATATGTGGAACTGTATCATTTCGCTTCCAGTTAGAAAAGTCTGGTTCTTCTGATAGCCGATTGATTTGCCAGAATGAGCGGTCATAGCTCACATGGTACTTGCATTGCCGGTCAATTCCAACTTTGAAGCATTCGTCCAATATCATATAATGCCGCAATCTACACATGTTCTTCAGCTTAATTTTCTCCTCCCTGCTGATGTCGCCCATGTAGCCATCAACGTCAATCTCAGGTGGAATTGGGATTCCACTGTTAGCCACAGCTCCATATCCACCACCTTGTTGCGGGTATGCTCCACTTGCGACAAGCAATGTGGCACACGGCGGCGTTTTATTGTGGTTTTTTTCATGGACAGCATTTCTGTCGTCTTCCGAGCAGGTCTTTAGATTTACTGGGTTCGTAAATACTGGCTGTTTCGGGCGTCGATGCTTCTTATGTTTCTTAGGGCCCTTTGGAGAGATATACTTTCCAAAGCTGTCACTTTGAATTCTCACATTCAATTGATTGAACCGACGAGTATCTGAAAAGTATTCAGTTTTGGTTACATCATCCATGTCGAATACTAAACCGGTGCCTTTATACATCATATTAAAGATGTATTCGATAGCACAAAACACCGGCTTTATAGAGTTATCATAATCATGGTCTTTCCTAGGAGTAGGCATCATATAATTTACATAGTCTCTATCAGAGACATCAAATTCCTTCTTGGATTTTTCAACGGCCCTCCTGATATTCTTCCGTTTTTCTACACTTTTAATCGATCCAATGATTTTCCGCAAGTTTGAATCTCGGGATTCCGAACTAGAAGCTTGTGGAAAAGTCGCTCGATACTGGAGCTGATCAGGGGGACCAAACCTGCCACTCACTTGGGGCCATGTGCAAAATACTCTACCTGGCTCAAAGGCATCCAAGTCAGCTTCTACTTCAGCAACCGGTTGGTTTTCCGACAGAGGTATAGGATTCACGTGACTGATTTGTTTCGCGTAGCCCTCAAGACAAAATATGCCCATGCACCACATGGGGCAAGTTGGCTCTTCAAGGTAATCAATCGCCTTCTGGCCAAAATCGTTTCTCTCGAATGACCGGCAACCTACTGATAATAACTTGATATCATTGGTAAGCTCCGATTTTAAAAATTCGAATAACCGGTCCTGCGTCATTATAGTTGTATAGCATATAGAGGCAGATAATTACTTTGAGATTAGGTGAAGGAGCTGTGTTTTTATAGTAATTCGGATCCCCCATATAGTACGAATCTAAGTTCGGCACTGCATACATCTATCTCACACTTCCGGTGATTAAACAAGCTTCATACATTTTTAATTTAGTATCTGCTCAAAGTGAAACAGACTAAGGATATAGTCAGGAAATAGGCTCCATATGCATAGTGGAGCGCGTGATCTTCGGATTATGAGGCAACCTGCATGAACCGTACGAAGAATTAAAGCATCGCACTGTTAACTCGCCACCTATGTGCCAGATCTGTCGTCCTAATCTCTGTTTTAAATCCAAAGGGTTTCCCGCCATTCTCATTGATGAATCGATCACCATGCCTCAAGTGAGTTCCGCTCTTTGATAGCTTTAGAAATTCTTCATGGGCCCTTCCAATATAAATATTCGTCATTCTCGAAAATGTTGATGCCATGCGCTCTGTTTAGAATCAAATGTTTTGGTAGAGATGAGTATACTAGAGTTAAGTCAGAACATATATCATATGACATAAAGTGAGAAATCCACATATTATTTAAAAATATACTTCAAACCCATTTTCATTTTTCCTTTGAATCTCTGGAGTGGGTTGAATAAGGATCACAGGCGCTCCACAGATAGCTCATGAGGCTCAACCTGAGCCGCGCACAAATTTGAGCACACTCTACACTATTTCGCAGGCAAGAAACTTTCGTGGCAACGAGACCTTGGAGAATCGGTTCCTCAAACCAGCTAATAACCAAATCAGAATCCAATTGCCCTGTTGATCCTAAAATACAAGGACTATAGTGTTTGAAGACAAGTTGCATGTCCAATGGACCTTATTGAGGATATGCACCTATTAGATCCAGTACTTTCAGTTACCTACCACAAGGAAAGGTACACTGATTCTTACAAGGGCTGTTTTCACACCGATAAAGGAAAAAAAAACATCAACGAAACAGCTTAATACTATCCAGTGGTGGGTACTATATTTAGCACCATATTTTCAATTGTGTTCCTGACCCGTCTCAACTCTGTAAAGTATTGATAGACCAATCCGGGAGTTATGAATAGTTCGGTACTTTTGCTAGGGTATCAACTTACCTACTATTTCATAACTGGCACAAGACAGTCTTAATAGCCTGCCCAAAAACAAAAAGGAGAACGTATAAAGGTTCTCGTATATTCCAGTTGCTTGGTGAAAACGGGAGTCCCTTTCCGGGCTTTGTCTCTGCCGAGTCTGGGCACCAAGCTATCTCAATTGTTTCAAAGAATAATAAGTTCCGTAATTCCCTCACAGAATCGTTATCCCCTTTTGGAAGTATCCAGGTTTTACCTTGCTGCTGGTACTCTGGCATTTATTGTAGTGGCTCTATACAGTATCTTCCATAAACAAAGGAAAGCCGCGCACTGTAGGGAACCGGGAAACAATTTGACCCACCACGTTCGCCGGGATTTGGGATATCGGGATTTGTCTTAGCCGTGTCAACGTGGAAGTTCTGACTGCATACCTACATTGGAAAGTTGGCTAGTTTAAAGTACTTCCCCGCTAACTGGGGTGGAATCGGAAACCTTCTGGAATGTAATTGGTTCGATGTAGGCACAAAGGGTTTGAATTTCGCAATTCTAGAACTAGAACGATTTATCTTGAGCAGTAAAATTGAAAAAAATTTACACTGCAGCCCATGGTCTTAGAAGAGTATTACCGTAGTTCTTCACGAAAAAAAAGATACAAGTAGTCACACCTTAGGTGGGACTCTTTTGTGACAGCAATTGTAAAATTAGGAATTCCCCACGTACCAATATGGCGCCAGTAACAGTTTCCACAGTCGCTTGTGGGTCCACACTGCCTCAGTGTCTAACAATAAGTGCACAGGTGAAATTATGACACCGGAACAGAATCATTGTAAACCTCACGAAAGAACCTGCTCCGGGTAATATAAAAGAAATAAGAAATGAAAGAGAGAAAGAAAACCCCTCTTTGAACTCCAGAATTTGAAGCATAATTTCATTGTCTAAACTCGCAATTCTACTGTCTCGGCGAAATGGAACCAAGGGTCAACTTCTGGCTAAATAGGGGCCCTAGACGCTGTAGATTTGCAATGGCAATACTAAAAAGAAGAAGCCATGTCTAGAAGGAGAACGTCAAACCCCGTAAAACGGTATAACCATTCTATTGGAGTTGCACTATGGCCCGACCGGCTTTCGAATTAGACAATCACCATAGTAAAATTCGTGTAACAATACAAGTAGCTGTGTATTTACGTGTTTTTTTTTTTCTTTTTATTTTCTTGTTCGACCTTTTTATCTGTTTGGTTGGTATGGAATACCGTCCTTATCCCTGGGTTGGTTAAAGATATAAATATCCGTTTCTTTCCTCCTTTTTTTCCTAGACTAAACTCTCCACAGAAAACAGTTTTCGACTTCTGATATTCTAATTCTTACATTTACAGTTCTATACTACCAATCCTCTAAAAATATGGTAGCTATTAAATTTCCGGTTGTTGCTATCGCTGTCTTGTTGTTAGGCAAGGCCGTGGCACAGGATGACCCTGCCACTGTTCCTCCGGACAATTCTCCAACTCCAAGTCCAGACCCAGAGGCTTCTAACACTGAAGAAGGAAATCCTGCCACTGTTCCTCCAGACAGTTCTCCAACCCCAACTCCAGATCCATCTTCCACCACTACCAACGAAGAAAGTAATCCTGCCACCGTTCCTCCAGACAATTCTCCAACCCCAACTCCAGATTCATCTTCCGCCACTACAAACATTGAGAGTAATCCGGCCACTGTTCCTCCAGACAGTTCTCCAAATCCAACCCAACCTTCAGCCAGCTCTACTGGTGCCTCTTCTGCTCCAGTCAGTTCAGGAGTATCTTCTCATGCTGCTAGCTCTGGTGCTGTAAGCTCAGCCGCATCTTCTGGCCACCACCCAGGTCCACACTCAAGCCATGATAGTACTGGTCACCATTCTCACGGTCCTCACCCAAGTCACAATAGTACTGGTCACCATTCTCATGGTCCTCACCCTACTCACAATGGCACAGGTCAACACTCCAACGGTGCTGCAACAACTACAGTCGTCTGTACCGACGGTCATTGTCACCAAAGCCCAGCTCCGACTACTGTCATCTGTACCACTGGCCACTGCGAATCTCCTCACCCTACTCATGGAGGCTCTGGGCACCAGTCTCAAGGCCCACACCCAACCGATGGATCTCACACAAATGGCATTGTCAACCCAACCCACAGCTCAGTTCCAGCTCAGGTTAACAATGCTGTGGTGATCAACAATGGTGTCACTGGAGTCGTTGTTGCTGCTGCTGTCGGTCTGATGATGCTCTAAGGTGTTTCTATAACCCATAAATTCTGTATCTTCTTCTTCTTCTTTTTTTTTTTCTTTTTTTCTTTCTTCTTGACTCTATTTTTTTTGTCAATTCTATGGCTTGTAGTACTATTTTTTTTTTTTTCTAATAATAATCATATTGTATCACTATCAATGCTACATTCAACTAATACTACTACTACACCACCACTAAAGCCGATCGTCCTCGCGATGCGGCAAAACCAAAACCAACAAGCAGTTACTTAATGCGACCAACCGTTACTGAATGCGACCAACCCCGTGGATCGACAGTGGTAAATACTGCAAACAATGGATCGTGTCTAAAAACAGAACTAGATAGATCCCGCAGCATAAAAAAAAATAAAAAAAAAAAAAAAGGCGAGTGGCTGGCCCCGATGCTTGCCTCATAACTCCGATTATGTGCAAATTAAGTAATTTCCATTGTGTGATTTGCGGGATTATATCGACCCTGCGTCGTTCCTCTTTGTCTATTCCTTCTTTGACGGTATTTCCCTCTTGTTTGAGTAATAAAGTGGTCTTCCTCCCCGATCGCTATCTTTAGCATGCTTTTTTGATTATAAATATCCGTCCATTTCGCCAGTTTTTTTTTTTCCTCTTCCCATCTCTATCAAATACAAACAATAGGCTTCTTTCTGACCCTAATACTCCTTAATAAAACTAACACTACAATATAAACACATAAAATGGTCGCTATTCAAGTTCCTGTTGCTGCTATCGCCGCCTTGTTGTTGAGCAAGGTCGCCGCACAAGATGCCCCAGTCGCTTCTGCCCCAGCTAGTTCTGCTGCTGCCTCTTCTGCTCCAGCTAGTTCTGCTGCTGCCTCTTCTGCTCCAGCTAGTTCTGCTGCTGCTTCTTCTGCTCCAGTAAGCTCTGGTGCTGTTTCTTCTGCTCCAGCTAGTTCTGCTGTTGCTTCTTCTGCTCCAGTAAGCTCTGGTGCTGTTTCTTCTGCTCCAGTTAGCTCAGCCGCATCTACCGGCAACAGCACTGGCCACCACTCTCACGGTCCAGCTCCAACCAATGGAACTCACACCAACGGTACTGATCCAACTCACAGCCCAACTCCTACTCAGGTTAACGGAGCTGTAGTGATCAACAATGGTGTTACTGGTGTTGTCGTTGCTGCTGCTGTTGGTTTGATGATGCTTTAGGGGATCCTCATTCGGACGAAAAAGTTCAGTTTTGTGAATACTACTTCCTGTTTTATTATATATTTTAATCTTTTATCATTAATTTAATTGTAATGTAATACTATCTCTTTTTTAATAACAACATTTACCACTATCACCTAGGGGCCCGATGGAGCACCTTAATTTTAGTTTTATTTTATTTTTAATTTGTCCTTGTCCTTGTCCTTGTCCTTGTTCTCGCCGTGTGCGGCTCAGGCCCCGTTTCCGTCCCCGGACCTGGCCCTCTTCAATAAGGTGTCGTCCACTTACAAACTAGCTCGACCTCGTGGCTCATATGGCAAGGCCAACACCAGCAAGCCCGCAAGGAGGAACAAGGCTCCAGATACAAAAATCGGCGCAGAGGTAGTCAAATCTGCATATTTGGCAATAATCGGAGCAAACACCCCCAGTACCCGATTAGCAGATGAGGCCAGCCCAACCCCCGTACCTCGTACCCGTGCAGGGAACGACTCAGCCGTTCCTGCATATAGTACTCCATACATGATATTAGACACAAAATTAAAGCCGCAGTTCCACCCAAGTAGCTGATTGGAGGTTTTGGCAGTAGTAGACCCAAACAGAAACACCCCCGTGAGCAAAGTAGACATGGACAAAGCCCCCTTCCGGCCGGTTCGAAGCTCAACCAACAGTCCAGCAATCAGCGAGCCTGGGATACCCAGAGTAGCAATAATCAAGGAGTTTCGATACGCAGTAGCTGTACTCTGGCTGTCACCAGCAGAGCCTCTGGTGGTCAAGTAGTAAGGCAAAAAGGCATTGTAAAGAGGGAACGCCACTCCAATAATTGCCCAGATTAGGATGATCAGTGATGATGAAAATGCAAGCTTTTTGGTGTTGAACACCTCTCGGATGTGGGACATGCTGAACCCAGAAAGAGATTGTTTCAGAGCTTCTTTCCTGGTAAGGGCCACTCCAGCTGGTACTTCCTCCTCGGTGACACCATATTCTCTATCAATTGCTTGGAATTGTTCGATCGACAGGTTGGTGGTTCGACGATTGGCAATGGCCAGCTTATGGATAACCTGCACCGCCTGGTCATCCCATCCTCGACCCAATAAATACTTTGGCGACTCGTGCATGTTGAAAAACACAAATCTACCTACGAAGCAGAGCAGAGATATCGCACCCATTGTGAAAAACAGGTATCTCCAGCCCATATTGCTTTCTCGGGGGCAATCTTTAGCATCGGAGCAGGCATAATTCGCCATGAACCCATATGATATCGCATTGGTGATCAGTTGGCCGAACGACCACCACACACTTTCAATCGTCAGCAAGTACTGGTGTGTATGTGGTAGGAACTCTAGAAAAATGGCAGAGTCTACAGGGAGGTTACCACCGACTCCTACTGAATAGAAGGCAGTGAATACCCCCAAAGCGGCGAAATTTGGAGCACTGCCAGACACAACGCCCCATATACCAGTGATTAGGAAAGTTAGATTGAATGCGATTCGTCGTCCCCAAACATCGGAAGTCAGGGACCAGAAAACAGCTCCAGCAAGGAGGCCACTAAAATGTGGTTAGTACTTCTAGTCTTGTGGGTCTTTGGCGCCGCACAAGCCGCATGGACTGAGCAGATAAAAATAAAAAATTCCCTAATCAAAGGATAAAGATACTTACAGATTCTGACTCAATGTCAACATTGGACCATCTGCATTGAATTCCAAAACTACCTGTGGAAGTACCAAACTAGTCACAATCGGCCAAAGCTAGTTTTTAGAAAAATCAAGTTAGTCTCTGCTACCTCCTGACTATCACATGGTAGGATTTATATCCGTTATCATACATTATCTGCCATCCAACCAAATCCACACACTATGAATAAAAGCCATTGGTACCGTCCCATGCCAATCTCGGCGATCGAATCACTCAACAACTTTGATTTGGCTAGATACACCGGATCGAATTCGTCTTTGAACAGCTTGTCATCATACGACCCGGTACCGAGAGTAGCGGTTTCTGCCTCATCTTCAACAACGTTCTGCTGTTTTTTGTTGTCGTCATTGGTGTTACTTTGCTGCTGATTAATCAACCTCACACGAGTTGGATCATTATCTATGTCACCTACACTACTACTTCTTCTGTCGGCGATAGTCCCGGTTCCATATTCTGCTTTGTCACCTGTCATGTTTCCTACTTATTTATCTACTACTACGGTGACAAAGGGGAACCTATCGTTCAGTTAAAAAAAAAAATAAAAAAATATAAGAGTTACGAAAAATAAAAAAAAATCTTAGGTGCATCCAGCCGGGTTTATATATGCATATATGGACAAATGATCTAAAGGAGATAAACAATGACGATCGTACCGATATGCATGATATGACTGACTCCAGGGTACTTCTGGTTTTCCCCTCGTATCGTTATTAATCGTTGCGGTTTTTTCACCGAAACGGTGCCTTCGGTAGCAACTGAGAAATCCTTCTGTCTCACTTTTCTAGAGATCAACAACCGTTGTTCGTTTCATTTCTCGAGCTAGAAAAGGAATTTAAAGAGGGGATGTTTGATATTATAAAAATTAATAAACAGATACTGCGATGTTTCTAAGATTAACCTTGATTTCATACGAGCTTACAGCCTGTGTGTCTACTGATGTTCTTTGATTTGCCACTTTGTCCTCAAAACGGGACAAAAGCAAGTTTCTAGATCATGCCCCTCGTCCTGCTGCTGCTGCTGCTAGCTCTAGTAGCATCAAGTCTAGTTAGGGCCTTGAATAATAATAATAATAAAAAAAAAAAAAGAGGGGTCAGTCCTGAGAACTGTGATCCAATTGAGGTTACAGATTCTCTTGTCAAAGTGCTGAAGCTACGTGTCAGCCACCAGCTGGGCGGAAAGAAGAGCCAATAGTGGTTAGTAATAGATCAGAGGGCTCTCTAATGTTAGCATCTCCAAACATGCAGCCATTGATGACTGGATGAGGCGTTATATTTCGTTATAAAAACACGAAATGAGCACGAATAATTACACCATATCCTCCTCGCGCGTCTTGCATTGTGCAGCAGTATATGCTTCTCCTGTAGGTCGCGGCGGCGGGTTTGTTGTTTTACCGCATTAGCATGACACCGGTTGCTTCAGCCGTGCAGTTGGATTCAGGTTACCCGGCTGTTAGCGTGCGGCTCGGGATGATATAATTTTACCAGGTATGAGATCACATTATCCCAAAGGAGAAGGGGCTAAAACAATTGTTAATAGATTAATAGATATACGGAATGTTTAAAAAGGTTGATATATTTACATTAACATTACTCTACCCAAACAGCTTAACACCATCCTCAACAACTGCATCAACTGGCTCATCACCGAATTGACCCTCGTCATCGTCATCACCCTCACCGCCTTCCTCAGGCTCAGAATCATCCAGTTTAATTCCCTGTCCAAATAAACTCGAAAAAAGATCATCACGTTGGTCGTCATTCCAAGGCAGGGCGTGCGGCTGCGGCGCCGCAAACCCTTGGATCTTCTCCTGAACTGTGTATCTCAGCTTCCTACCTTTAGATGCTTTTGTATCGACGTTCTTTTTGTTTTTAGACTTAGAGACAGCCCACTTGATGCCATTATTGAGCGCGGCAGACGAACTGTCGGCCATCCGCTTATCTACCAACTCCTTCAGCTGGAGACGGTAGAAGTCTGTATCATCAAATATATAGGGCTCCTCCTGAGCATCTACCTGGGCCGGTTCATTGTTCTGACTAGTCATACCTAATACTTTGTAGTTGGACCGGTTGATTTGGGTTCTTTTCACTAGACGCTCCATGTCTGCCAGAACCGTGGCCACCTGAACAGCGGCAGTTTGATTCAGCGATTTGAATCGACTATTTTGTAATGCTGTGGCTCCCGAGGACGACTGGATCTTTCTCGACCATTTGTCCAGTGTTGTCTCTCGATACTTGTTGATGCTCTCGTCTAGTAGGGCTACGTTCCCAAATGCTTGCCCCAGAGTTCGTTTCCGGGATAGTTTTGGCTTCTTTTCCAAGATGCCATCGTTGATCATTAGTTCCACTCGAAGGTTTGAGATGTTTTCCATAAGCTCGTACAGGCTCTCCAGTGCTTCTTGCTTTAGATCTTCTTCTTCTTCTTCGTCTTCGTCTTGCTCCTGATCCAGTGACTCCAGTCCTGCAGAATCAACTGGAAGCACGTTGGAGGCAGCTAGGGCCTTCTGCATGTTGATCCGCAAATCCAAAGCTCCCTCGTATATGCTCATTTGGCTCTTGACTGCGGCACCTTTTTCAGCATCGGCTTTGGCTGCACTGGAGAGGTGTGTTACGATTTTTTGCTGCTCGGCAGCCATGAGTCGTTTCAGCTCCTGTCTTTTGGCATCTTCATCCTCTGATTCCTGATCTTGCTGTGACTCTGATTCTGACTCAGCTTCTGAGCCAAGCTCGCTATCATCCTCTGAACCTAATTCGCGATCGTCTTCCGCACCTACCTCACCACTATCTTCCGAATCTTCGTCTTCAGAGTCTAGTTCATCACCGTCGTCGGAGTCTTGCTCCTCACCCTCAGAATCTTGTTGGTCACTGCTTTCATACCCATATAGACTTTTTCTATCTGTCTTTTTCCCTTTGTACTTCTCACCTTCAAGAACAGTGTCCCTCAGTCTGCTCTTCCCAACCTCGACATAATGAGCTCTCTTCAATGAATCGTCGGCCTTCTCAACTTCTGAATCGCTTCCTTGTACATCGTTTTCTGGATCGATTTCTATTTTATAATTAATTTTTGCCTGTTAGTATTTCTCCTTAATTCTAAATCCTAAGTGACTCTCATACCTTTTGGAGCCGGATCTACCAAGCCTTCTAGCTGGTCTTTTAACGATACCATCTTTTGTCGTGCCGGCAAAATTTTTTTTTCCAGAGCTCCCAAAAAATATAAATTTTTCCAAAACCAAATTTGAGCCGCACAGTCTATCTGGGATTTTACTCATTCATATTCTTGCTCGGTGAGCTTTTCTTGTAGGATATGACTTTGTGGATATTGACACTACTATTCAAAGACTAAAATCACTTCTGCAATTTTCAAATAAACTCTATTTACAATTTCTTGAGATTATACATATGCTTCCCCTCCACTATATAATTGTCCAAAAAGTCATCCATCATAGATTCCAAATCCGGTCGTTCATTATTCATATCAAATTCTCCGTTAGCAGTGTCATCCTCATCCTCGTCCTCTTGTCCCTCATACTCCTCCTCAATCTTTTCAAACTTGTCATCCAGAAAAGTTAATCCCTTATTCCGAAACAATGCACTCGACGACATGGATGCGCCCGACAGCTCTGTCATGGCCCCACGTTTAAACATCTTTCTTCTTCGTCGACTGTTACCCTTTGTCGCTCTAGATGCTGTGGTCATCTCTGTCATAGTTTCAGATGCAAGATCGTCATTACCACCACCGATACCATCACTACCTACGTCACTGTCTGCACCTCCCTTTTGTTTCTTCGCAGCCTCAGTGATTTTGAACTGTCTAAATGCTGTTTCCCATTCTTCTTCTCCTTCTTTTGGTTTAACCTGTGGTACTGCAACCTGTTCACCTTCTGAATCTGTTAAGTCGACAAAATCCTCATCTGATGCAAAGTCCGGGTTGTCCCATTCATCCTCTTCAGCCTCACCACTCTTGACTAACTGGGAGAACAAATCACCATCATCTTCACCGTCGACGTACTCTTCATCTTCTAATGCTTCCAAAACTTCTCTCAGTCTTGGGTCCATATCGGGCTGGAACCCGCTGATAGCATCAGGAATGTTCTGCTGATCTTGATATGTACGCTTGACGGTTTCTTTTGAAGGTAGCAGTTCAGATGGCAGTTCTACCTTGCTTTTGAATTCCAAGTCGCCTTTTTTAGCCTTGCCCTTGTCTTTTTTGGCAATAAATACTGCATCAGGGTCTTGCCCAATTGGCTTTAAATGCTGCATATAATCATATCTCGAATCATCATATGTGATACCATAGAGAGCAGCTTCACCTTCATTTTCTCGACGGCCCTGCTGTTTGAATTCGTTTTCATGCTGTGCTAGGTCCTGGATGGTTTCTCCCTTTGGAGCTTGTTCTCCTCCATACTTTGCTTTTCTGGTGGCTTTTGCTTCACTGGAGTTCAATCGGTCTGTTTTGACCAGTACTCGATCTGGAGCATCTGAGTCGTTATACAAAGGGTCCTCGAAGGACCGATGCATCAGACTATATGTATCTGCTTCTTTTTTATCTATCCACTTTTTTGGAGGCATTCTCTTTTCTTAGATATGATTTGTTCTATATGGTATGTTGAACTAGACGAAAAAAATTTCTGGCGCGGCTTTTTTTTTTTTTTTTTTTTTTTTTTTTTTTTTTGTATGGGCGGCTATGGATGACATAATCTAATTTCCCTTCTTACTAAGCCACAACCTCCCTAGTAAAATCGATCGGACTCCCACATTTTTTTCTTCCTCTCCTCCTTCTTTAGTTTCCCCCCAAAATACACTTAGTAGTATAAACAACTCCTTAACGGCTCCCGAAGTTTACCTTTTTTCCACAATTTTGGTTGCGACTATACACTGTTTCATTGTTCTGAAATATCTTAGTGGGAATCAAGTTGGAATATTTTTCTAGTTTTTATTATTATTATTTCTATTTCGAGTTTTAGAAACTATTATAGGGAACTAGATCCTTTCTTGTTTTTTTTTTTCTTCTTAAAGTAACAAAAGGATAAGAAATGTCATCACCACCTAACTCTATTCCTATCAATTCGAGAGATTTGAAAAACTCGAACCGAACTAATAACAATGATTCAAATTCGTCATCTTCCCCCTCTTCTTCTTCAGCATTTCAAGGTGCTAGTTCACCTTTCAGACAAGCATCAGTAAGATTGGGCTCTCCAGTTCCAAGTTTAGACCCAAGAGGGCTGACAGGCGGAGCAGGACTATCACCAGTTCAAAGACCTCTTGGAGACGACGAAGCTGACGATATAGAAGAAGACTTTTATGACGATAATGAAGTGGCCATTGAAGATGACGATGATAATAATAATGCGGCCGGAGCTGCACAGCCGGCTTTCGACTCCAGAAGCATCATGAGACGAGGAAGTCCTGCTTTGAGTTTCAACTCTCCTGCTGCTGCGGGAATGATTGATTCCTCTGGTCAATCAGTCAGATCCATCGACATTGAGAACCCAGATCCAGAAGTTGTAAAAGTTGTTGGCCGTCATTTAGTTAAGGACACTGATTCCGTCTACACTGGTGATAACGAGAATAGTAATAATACCACCACGAATAACGAGAGTCATGCTCAAAATGCCTCATCTTCCTCTGGTAATGCAGCTGGGGGAAGTGGCACCGGTAGTGGTTCTGAGCAATCTGACGTGCCAATAGAAGATCGATTTGCTTCTTTGAAATTACAGGGAGGCGATATCACTAGACAACTTTATAACTGGCAACGGGAACACGAAGAAGGCGGGGAATCATCTACAAAGCGAGGCAGATCTAGATCGTTTGATATCCCAAGACCACTCCCGAAGGGCCCTAATAACGAAGCTATAGACATCAAAAATATCAAGGCGCCCGGTGGATTTAGAAGAAACTTCTTATGGCAGAAGGCGCAAGATGAGGACCCGGAGAGCCTGCAGGCTCGACCGGCATTCTTCACTCGTAATTTCATAGAGTTTCTGAGTATTTACGGGCATTTCGCCGGTGAATATTTGGAAGAGGAAGAGGACGACGATGAGAACTCGAGCCAGATGGGTACTGACACTACTGATGATGGCGAGGCTTATGACGATGAACGCCTAGAGCAAACCGAAAGAACCGCACTTTTACGAAGGCCCGTAGCCCAGCGAACCAGATCACGAAGAAAGTCTGTGCATCAAACTGGGAATGCCACCCCAACCAAAGTGGTCATGTTGCTCCTCAAGAGTTTTGTTGGAACCGGGGTATTATTCTTGCCCCATGCATTCTTGAATGGTGGAATTCTGTTCTCGTCACTCATCTTGACCGGTGTCTCTGCACTGAGTTATTGGTGTTTCTTGCTTCTGATTCGAGCCAAGAACGAAACTGGCGTCGGAAGCTTTGGTGATGTTGGCGGAGTTTTGTATGGCCCAAAGATGCGACAGGTAATTTTGGCATCTATTGTTTTGTCGCAGATCGGATTTTCTGCAGCATACTTTGTGTTTACCTCTGAGAACTTGCAGGCCCTGATTTTGGCATGGACCAATAACCAGACCAAAATGTCGATCGAGTCGCTGATTGTACTGCAAATGATTTTCTTCCTGCCTCTGTCGTGGATTCGGGACATTGCCAAACTATCTGGTACCGCGTTGATCGCAGATTTCTTCATCTTCTTGGGTCTGCTGTACTTGTACTTCTGGGGCGCACGAACTCTGGCTGTTGACGGGATCTCAGACATTAAGCTTTTCAACAAGGACATGTTCACACTGTTCATCGGTACGGCTATTTTCACATACGAAGGTGTAGGTTTGATTATCCCGATCCAGGAGTCGATGCGTGAGCCGCACAAGTTTGCTCCAGTTCTTGGAGGTGTTATGGTAGCTATCACGTTCATCTTTGTGTCCATGGGAGCCCTTTCGTATGCGGCTTACGGCTCGGAGACCAAGACTGTGGTGATCTTGAACTTGCCCCAGGACTCTGGCTTTGTCAACGGTATTCAGCTTTTGTATTCCCTGGCGATTGTGCTTTCTACTCCGCTGCAGCTGTTCCCAGCGATCCGAATCTTGGAGAACGGGTTGTTTGTACGAAGCGGCAAGTATAACAAGAAAGTGAAGTGGCAGAAGAATGCGTTCCGGTTTTTGCTTGTATTGGCTACGGCTCTAATTGCGTGGATTGGGGCTGATGACTTGGACAAGTTTGTGTCTCTGACTGGGTCCTTTGCGTGTATTCCGTTAGTGTATATCTATCCCCCATTGCTGCACCTCAAGGCTTGTGGACACAAGTCTCGATGGGGACGAATTGGCGATATTACATTGTGTGTTCTTGGGTTTGGAGCCATGATTTATACCACCTCTGGGACCTTGAAGTCGTGGATTGGGCCAGAATAGGGAGGGTGCTACGAGTAGCACCACAGACATTTGAGACATTTTTTTTTTCAACTCTCTGTGCCTCCTACTTTGCATATATTTTTTTATCCTATATATAATATACAATACACACTATCTTAATAAAACTCGAGCTCACCATCTGCTGGTCCGGGAAAGGTGGCACGGCTGACACATCGGTCAGCTCCCAAAAAAAAAAAAAAATTGTGACCCGTCGTCCGTCGCTTAAAGGACCATACCAAACACCATTTGTTCTAACCATCTATTCCCGAGTAGACATTAATCTCGTTCTGTGTATATAATCGTAGCCCATAGAATTGCACAGCGCTCGTGTTTCCTCAAATTTCCACAATGGGAAACTTTGTAAAACTCCAACCAAAGCCAGGCCTAGTGGCCAAAACTAGAACAGCAGAAGATGGCACAAAAGTCTTCATCAACATCTGCTCAGACGACCAAGTTCCTGCACCTCCGCAGGGCTACGACAAAAAAACCATGTCATCGCTCGATGACCTAGACTCTGTGTACGTGATTCCAGCAGCCCTAGGTGATTTGAAGCCCACAACAGACAAGTCTGGTGCTGAGGCAGCTGTAATGGACTGTGTCGTCCATAGCAGCTTGATCCGTCAGAGCTACACTTGGCCAATGCTCTTAACACGAGTCGTTTGTGAGTGTGTGGAACAACTCGCTACCCGTGGAGTGACTTTGGACATCAGTGTCCTGTCGTTCCCCAAAATGCATCAAAAAGGCGAATTGGAAAACCGAACAGTCCAGGTCCCGGAAATCCCTCCTGATGTATTAGAGTACCTGAACAACCCAGAAGAACAGAATATACAAGAGCCGGAGCTCAAGGACAATAGTGACGGAGATTTCTTGAGAGAATTATCAAGCACTAAGGGTAAATCGACTTCTCCACGATCTCCACAGAACTCAATTGTCGATCAACTTCCAAATAATGCCAGTAAAAAACAACCCACTCCTCTAATTCAAGTGATATCATCGACCTCTCCACCTCCACAAGAACAACAATCGTCCGCTATCGACGAATCAGAACCCACATCTCCAGCACCAGCAGCATCAGCCTCAAGCTCTATAAGCTCTATGACGTATACAATAAAGCCGTTTGTCCGTGCCGCACCATCTGAAAATAATTTGTCCGGTCGCGCCACGCCTACCAGCAGTAGTGGGCCACCACCGCCTCGGTACAAGGTGGAAATCTGCATTAGTACTGGACAACCTATCGACGAAACTGGTACTAAGACTAGCACCACCACGCGCGAGCACGATGCGACTACTGTGCCAACCGTATATCTGCGTGAGGACAAGCAGCATATCGACGTGGACCTGGCTGCTGCAAAAGAGCCACTTGGAATTAAGCTGCCGGTTGAGGCGGAACATGCCGAGGCTTATCGAGTCGAGAATTCCAACAAGATACAAATATTTGTCTACTAAATGAAACCGAAAAGTTGGCTATAGGGAATTTTGTGCCTTGTTTTACTACTGTTCTAGAAAGCCTTGGTTATAGTATTAAACAATCACGCAGATCTGATTATTATTCTGGTCGTGCATGCATCTAGGTTTATCATTATGATCGATATGCACGGGTGCATATTTATCTCGCGCCACACACCAGGAGGACCAGTTCAGTTACATTTATGTAAGAATATGTAAGTGAGACTCTAAGCCATAGGGATACGACGAGGGTTTTTACATCAATCAATAATGTTAACGAAAGGGATATGGAACATAGGGCGATTTAGGACAATAATAATAAAAAATAAAAATAAAAATAAAAAAAATGAAGAAAAAAAAAACTTTTCTCTTCAGGGGGAAATTTGAAACTGGTGAATCCGACGTTTGACTTTTCAATCTCGAGATTTGGCTCTAACTCTCTTGTTAATGAGCTTCAGCTCGAGTTGGCTCATCAGATTTGACTACTGGACAATTTGACAATAAAAAAAAAAACCTTCCTATTTCTATGTTTATAATAATTCTCTATATAATTTAAAAAGAACAAAATCCCTTATTTCTAAGCAACTTGTGGTTTGCAGGTACTGCTATTCTCAACAGAAATAGCAGCAAAAGAACAGGTATTGACATCATGCTCGTCATCACTGCACTCATCAACCCGCTTACCAGTGTAAAAGGCCATATTGTCTCTAAATGCAACATATTCCGAGTCGGCATAGCCCAGCAATTCTTCAATCTCTGCGCTTTGCAACCCTCGAATTCGCTCAACCTCTGTTGAACTGTAGTTAATCAATGCTCGTCCAATTAGTAGTGGTTCCATTCCTTCTGGATCAATCTGTCCATCTGCACTTCGATCAGCAGCATAGACATCTACACACTCATTGGCATGGAAAGTACCCTCACAATTGATGATACCAGCTGGCAACAATCCAGCCTTGCCCTCAATTCGAGTAATGGCATCATAAGCGCCCTGGTCAACAGTAATAGAACCATGGCTGGCCAATCCATGCAAAATCCAGAACTGACGGTCCTTGATAGGTCGTTCTTTTGGAGTGAATTTAGTATGTAGTGGAACATCGTGCATGGTCAAAGACTGGAGCAACTCTTCTACTGGTTTCTCAGAATCGCTTTCGTCGCCACTGGTTCTTTGACAGTGTTCTACAATGGCATTGATGTTACCTGGAACAGCAGACCTACAGATGATGGTGGTAACACCAGCAGAAGTAGCTAATTCAGCGGCAATAAGCTTGGTGGTCATACCACCAGTACCAACTGAGGAACCGGCGCTAGATGCGTCGACATGTAGTTGGGTAATATCGTCGACTACCAAAACCGGTTTGGCGTCAGGATCCGACCGAGGATTACCGGTATACAGACAATCCACATCAGTCATTAGGAATAAATAGTCAGCGTTTACCATACCAGCAGTAATAGCTGAGAGAGTATCATTATCACCAAACCGAATTTCCGACACTGACAATGTGTCGTTTTCATTGACAATAGGGATAACTCCCATATTCAGTAGCTCGTGGATTGTGTTTGCAGCGTTTAGATACTGCGTTCGGTCTGCAATATCGTTCTTGGTGAGCAATATCTGAGCAATGGGTTGGTCTAACTGTCTAAATAGATCGTCCCACAGCCCGATAAGACGAGCTTGACCAATAGCAGCGACGGCTTGGACTGAAGCTAGACGCTTTGGTCGGGTGGACATTCGGAGTCGTTTCAGACCGACTGAAATACCACCAGAAGACACCAAAATCACACGATGGCCTTCACGTCGTAATTTAACTGCAGTTTCAGCAATTAACGACATGTTGGCGATTTTGTGTTCTCTGGTTTTCTCATCACAAAGCGACGAGGTACCTGTATTCTCTTGGTTAGTATCACTATTACTAAATGAGTCACTAGCGTATATAACATACCCAACTTGATAACGATTGTATATTTTTTCTGTTCTTTCGACATTTTTTTTTTTTTTTTTTTAAACTAATAAAATTCTAAGATTCTAAAAATGCAAGCAAAAAACGTATTGTTTTCTAATAACTAAAAACTCTTTCGAATATAGGGAAATGTCGTTTATTTATATATGATTTTTCAGATGTCTTTAGGAAAAGTGCCGCCGCGCGCACTCGAAAAAAAAGTCTTAGCACCGATAGGCGCTATCGTCACGTGACCATGACGTAAGCCCGTTGCAATCATAAACACCTACCGCAGGCGCAAAAATAAAACGAAGGGAGTAGAAGAAAAAAGAAACTATTGCAGATCATTTCCCAAAGGGTCAAATGGGACCGCCAACGCAGTAATACTACTAACTACTACCAAGAAAAAAACTCTCACGCAATTTTGGGAATATTCTTATTTTTTTTTTTTTTTTTAGGATATACCACTTGCAACTGAATCACCTATTGGTATTAAAAAGTTTCTGATCCCTTTTAAGGACGTATCCTTGCTGTTTTAGGTTTTACCAGAATCTGGCATTTGAAAAAAATAATTATAATTATATTACAGCCTCTGATTGAGTCGTGCATCCATATCCAATCAAGTCGCCACCACCAAACAGTGATTCTTTTTTTAACATTGGCATACAGACAAATCACGTATTCTCTTGTGCACATCATTGGAAGGAAATTTGAGTACTAGTGTTTTATGTCCCCTGTTCCCTAATTTTTACATTTACTTACATTTGGATTCATATTCAATCATTCTCAAGTTTATAACATCGGTTCACCACCACACCTAAAATACGATTAAAAGCGTTTATCCGATTAAACGTTAACCCCAAATTAGGTCATAATTCTTTTTTTTTTTTTTTTTTATTTGTTTTATTTTTTTTTTCTTGTGATTCAAAAATTCCAAGATTTCTCTACTAGATTATCCTAATTAGGTCAAAGATTCGGATAATCCACGCACACAAAAAAAAATGAGCCACTTAATCACCGTATCAACATGTAACCTAAATCAATGGGCTATGGACTTTGAAGGAAACCGTGATCGAATCATCGAATCCATCCGTCAAGCAAAATCAAAAGGTGCCAGCTTCAGAACTGGCCCTGAACTAGAAGTAACCGGGTACGGCTGCCTGGACCACTATTTGGAATCTGATACGTTTCTCCACGCTTGGGAAATGTTTGGTCAGATCCTTATGCATCCTGATTGTCAATACATAGTCATCGACATCGGCCTCCCAATCATGCACAAATCAGTTAGGTACAATTGTAGAGTAATCGCCTACAATGGCAAAATCCTTCTGATCCGGCCCAAAATCTATCTAGCCAACGACGGAAACTATCGAGAAATGCGTTATTTCACTCCGTGGGCCCGCACCAAGCACGTCGAGAATCATGTCTTGCCCCCCTTTATCCAACAAATAACAGATCAACGTACCGTCCAGATTGGCGACGCCAAACTAGACATCCTGGACACAATGATAGGTTTTGAAACATGTGAAGAATTGTTCACCCCAAATTCTCCCCATGTGAGCCTATCGTTGGACGGTGTAGAAATCTTTACCAACTCCAGTGGATCCCACCACCAGCTAAGAAAACTCGACACTCGAATGCAATTGATCACAGAGGCTACAGAAAAATGTGGGGGTGTCTATCTGTATGCAAACCAAAGGGGGTGTGATGGTGACCGGCTGTACTATGATGGATGTGCATCCATCGTGGTCAACGGAAGGGTGCTGGCTCAAGGTGCACAATTTGCGCTAGATGACGTCGAGGTCTTGACAGCCACGGTAGATCTCACCCAAGTGCGAACCCACCGAGCTGCACCATCCTTCGGCATGCAGACCGGCTCTAACGAGAGCTTCCCAACCATATTTGGTGGCTCTACTGGTCAGGCTGCTACCAAGTTTGAATTTGATGCCTCTGTAGTGCCTACCGAGCCACTTCAAAAGATTCGTATCCACAGCCCAGAGGAAGAAATCGCTCTGGGGCCGGCGTGCTGGCTATGGGACTACCTGCGGAGATGCGGCGCTGCGGGATTTTTCATTCCATTATCTGGTGGCATCGATTCATGTGCCACATCTGTCATTGTTTATTCCATGTGCCGATTAGTAGTCGATGCTTGTCGCAGCTCCAGTAGTCAAAAACAAAATCTCCAAGTTCTAAAAGACGCACGACGGCTTGCTGGTGAGGACGAAAAGACCTCAACCTATGTGCCCACCGATCCTCGAGAGTTTTGCGGGAGAATCTTTCACACGTGCTATATGGGGACAGAAAACTCCTCAAGTGAGACCCGATCTCGAGCTAAACAACTCGCCATAGATATTGGTGCCTATCACACGGATCTCAATATGGACACAGTGGTAAGCTCTGTGAGGGCTTTGTTTCAACTGGTCACTGGGAAAAAGCCTCAATTCAAGGTCCATGGCGGCAGTGCAGCGGAGAATCTGGCCTTGCAAAACATCCAGGCCCGACTAAGAATGGTTCTGTCGTATCTATTCGCTCAACTTTTACCTTGGGTACGAGGCAGGACTGGTGGGTTGTTAGTGCTAGGAAGTGCTAACGTGGATGAGGCACTGAGAGGTTATTTGACCAAGTATGACTGCTCCAGTGCAGACATCAACCCAATTGGTGGAATCTCCAAGACTGACCTGAAGTCTTTTATTGGTTATGCACGGCAAAAGTTTGAACTGCCCATATTGAGCGAATTCTTGGATGCTGTGCCTACTGCTGAACTCGAGCCTATTACCAACACCTATGTACAGAGCGATGAGGCCGATATGGGCTTGACTTATGACGAGTTGAGCATGTTTGGCCGACTTCGAAAAGTTGAGAAATGTGGACCTTATTCCATGTTCCTGCGACTGTACCATCAATGGACCCCGCAGTTGAGCCCGGCTGAGATTGCAGCAAAGGTCAAACGGTTTTTCTATTTCTATGCTGTGAACCGACACAAGATGACTGTTCTAACTCCTTCTTACCATGCTGAGCAGTACTCTCCTGATGACAATCGGTTCGATTTGCGGCCTTTCTTGATTCTGCCCAGCTTCCCG